>DWPQ01000185.1:0-20100 GCA_018251795.1 Perichares adela
GGTAAGTCATTATATAGTTTTGCCCCTTCATATTTAATGCTCCTTTTACCGTACAATGTTTTCGGTACTGGTAGTTTTAATAAATTTGTGTTTTTACGCCTATTGGTAAACTTACTTGGTACTCTGTAGTGAAATTGCAATTGTGTGTGAATTGTTTTATTGATAATTTTTCTAACTAGTATGCATGTGTTGTATATGTAGGTTTGATGGATATTTAATAATTTCGTAATTTTATATAAATTTTTTGTAGGTGTTAAGTAGTCTAACTTGAATAAAACTTTAATTAGCTTATTCTGTGCTCTTTGGAGTGGTGATATATTACTTTTTGCAGCACAGCCCCATATTTCAATTAGATATTCCAGGTGTGGTTTTACTAATGCGTTATAGATTATTAGTCGTATTTTAGGTGGTATGCATTTAGAAAGGTTTCTTACACAATATAAAAGTGATAATAGTTTGTTTCGAATTTTAGTAATATGCGATTTCCAGGTAAGTTTACTGTCTAGTATTATTCCTAAATATTTTTCTTCATTTGACTTCCGCAGCGTGGTATTATTTATAACAAGTGGAGTAATTGCCTCAATCTTTTTATTTTTTGCGGCAAATACCATGTAAGATGTTTTGCTTGTGTTTATGGTTAAGAGGTTTTGCGTGAGCCATTCATTTATTGTGTTAAGGTCTTTTTGAGCGTTTGAAAAAATTTCTTCAACACTGTCACCATAGTAAAATAAGCAGGTATCATCTGCATATAATGTAATATTACCCAAAATGTCTAGTTTACCTATATCGTTAATATGGATGAGAAATAACAGTGGGCCGAGAATCGATCCTTGTGGAACACCAAAGGTAAGCTGAGCAAGTTGACTCTGATAGTCTCCTATTTTGACGAGTTGAAATCGATTGTGAAGGTAAGATTGTAAAATTTTAAAAGCTTTATCAGAAAACAACTGTTTTAGTTTGGTGAGAAGTAGTTCATGAGAAACAGTGTCAAACGCTTTTTTAAGGTCGATAAAGACACCAAGTGCTATTTGTTTATTGTCAATAGTTTCTTTGATTTTCGTGATTAAGTCTATGGCAGCTGATAGGGTACTTGATTTTGGTCTAAAGCCGTATTGCGTGGTGCACAAGTAGTTAATTTTGCTAAGATGTTCAAATATACGCGTATGTATTACCTTTTCAAAAATCTTTGACATCACTGGAAGGACGGATATTGGTCTGTAGTTGCCTGGATCCGTGTTATGACCAGATTTGTATACAGGACTAACTTTTGCAATCTTGAGGCTGTCTGGAAATATGCCATCACTTAGACATTTGTTTATACAGGACACTAGATCATTACCTATAAGTTCCTTTATACATTTAAGCGATTTTGTGTTGATCTCGTCTATGCCTGAGCTTGTGTTGCTGTCGAGATTATCTATTATTATATTTATTTCACTTAGTGTGCATGGTTTAAATTGTGTAAGTTTTTGGTACGTATTAGTGTTGTGTGTAAGACTGGTGGAACTTATGGTGTTGTTTGTTTTATTAGTTTGTGTAGTAATTTCGTTAGCTAGAAGTGAACCAATACAGGAAAAGAAGTTATTATATGTCTTACAAATTTCAGTACAATCAGTTATAACTACGCCATTAACAATTAATTTTGAAGGAACGCTATCTTTCTCAATTTTGTTATTCGCTAAACTAGAAATTAGGCTCCACATTTTCTTTGGTTTCTTTTTGCAATTCATAAAAATATTGTAAAAGTATTTTTTTCTTAATTTCTTAATCAATTTCTTTACGCTACTTTTCTCTTCTACAAGTTGCTTTAGGAGTATTTCGTTTTTCGGGTTTTTCTTATAACTTTCCCATAATTCATTTCTTCTATTAATTTTTGTAATAACTGTTTGGTTAATCCAGTCTTCTTGTGGTGCATTTTCAGTCTTAAATTTAATTATTTTACTTTGCTTTATTTTATTCCGAATCAAATTCTCCAGTAAAATGTAGTCGTGTTCTTCATTATAATAGTTTGCTTGCGAAATACTTTTGTGTAAAGCAACGTAATTAATAGATTGGTATTGCTTATTTATTTTAGATAATCTTATTCCCTTTTTTATTTCAAAATAAATCTGTTTATGATCCGACATACTGGAATCAATGAGAGTAAAATGGAATGAATGCGTTTGTAGGTTGCAGGAAACATGGTCTAAGATTGTTTTTGTTGTATCTGTTACGCGTGTGCAGTATTCTTCATTACATTTGTTTAATAATTTATAACCAGACTCCTTTAAACAGTTTAAATACTCAGTAGTACGACTGTCTTTACACAACACATTTATGTTGAAATCACCAAATACAACACATCGTTTCCGCTGTTCTATAAATGTAGAAAATACTTCTAGGAATCTATATGCATTCGTATCCGGAGGTTTGTATATCAGTCCTATGTTTAACGCTAACTTGTTTATGTATATCCAAAGGTAGTTGTTTCGGTCATCGTAAACATTTGCAGTTATTTCAAAACTGAATGTGTTGAGAATAAAAATAGACACACCGCCTCCTGTGCTATCAGTCCGAAGATTAAAAATATGTTTATAGTTTGGCAGATGAATAGATTGCGCTTCAATCTCCGTTGACAACCATGTTTCAGTTAACAATATGATATGGACGGTGGCCGGTATACTTTTTAATATGCATAGTAGTTCCTCACGTTTGCCCGATGTATGTATGCTTCGAACGTTCGCATAAAGACATTTAAGAGATGAGCTGCTGGTATGAATATCTTGATATTTTTGTGTTAATTGGTAGGTGACCAAATCCTTAGTAACTAAATTATTCGATAGTGTAGTTAATTTTAATTTTGGGAGTTTTTTGAATTGTATTTAATTATTTGCGGTATCCCTTTGACATACTTAATTCTTAAGCCACATTCACCATTTTCCTCACGTGTACTTAATTCCTTACGAAGATTATCCATATGCTGTTTTTGTATTGGTGTTTGGTCGGCATAAATCCGTAAATTCTTTATCTTAGATTTGTTCCTAAATAGGTGTTTCACTATAGTATCGGACTCAAAACATACTTTTAGTGGTCTAGATTTACCTGGTTGCGGTTTACCCAGTCGATATGTTTTTAATGGTAACGGACATTCCGAATAAACAGAACGAATAATATTCATCACTTCATATTCGTCATATTGTTGTGTTTTACTTATGTCCGTTAAAGACGATTCCGGAATACCCACAACTACAACATTCTTAGATCTTAGGGTGCGGTCATGAAGTTCGGCGGCGAGATTTTCATATGATGGTGCCGGTGTAGTTTGAGTATTGGACGTTAAGCTTTGAAATTTATTTTCAATAATCTGAATTTTATGTTCGAAATCTTTATTTTGCTTCTTAACAGTGTTCAATTCTGCCTTAATGTTTATATTTTCCTGTATAATTAATTCTGACAGGCTTTTGATTTGAACCAGTTCAGCTTTCATTTCAACAAATTTGTTGCACATTTTTTCGATATTTTGATTGAGAGTTTGAGTGAATTCTTTGAAACAGTTGTGCATCTCTTTTCGAAGTTCTGAAACATGGTCTTTATCAAGCATGGTCTGAGACTCGGGTTCCCTCTTTTTCCTACGCGACACAAATAGGTCTTCATCCAAATGAATAGTTCTGAGATCAGGTGAGGAGTCGCTCCCGCTACCTCTTATGAGCTTTCCGCTCCGCGATGTTCCTTGAGCGCTCATTCTTATCTTCTTATCTCCACGCAGGACAAGTAATAGATGCGCGCAGGTAAGGTAAGTTGAGAGGATTGTATAAGACGAAACGAGATAGCATGCACTTTAGTAGCTCCGATTTATATTCAGCCACTTCACCAGCACAGGTAGGGAACGCAGTAAAGTCACTTGTTTACTATATGTTAAATTGCACCTAATCACAGTATGGTTAAGTATTAATGTTAAAGTATAGTACAGTCGCCCGTGATACACTAACAAAATACACGTCCACTCGCTTTGTAAATAAATTTAATTATGTATTTATTCGTTTCGTTAAGAAAACAAAATAAACCGCCAGCTAATATAAATTAATTTTTAAAAATATTTATACAAGTATTTCTCCTTAAAAATATTTAAATCCTCTCTACTTTCAGTCGATGTTTGAGCTGATTGAGATGAAATCGAACTACAACAAACACCTCGCAGTAAGAAACACTCAATCGTGGTCCGGGAAATGAAAAGCAAGACGGAAGTATTCCTGTCTCGCTTGCACCACGATTTACAGGCTCGTCTCGAAATTGAAGAGCGGGGCCATGCGAACAGCGATATTCCGATTTAATATTGAGCGTAAGCAAACGTAGGAATATAGCGTATTGGCCTGCGGTAATGTCGTTTGTCACCTAAATGAAGCTTCCCAAATCAGAAACTCAACAAGATCTAACTTAATAATATATTGAATTTCACATGGTATTCTTAATTTCTGCAGTGCTTAATGTAGCCGGTGATTATCACTAGTTTCGGTTAATTATACTACCCTCTAGCTTAGGCCATCACAATAAGCACCTAGAGAGAGAGAAGACAGATAGGAATAAGGCTACATAAAAAGAGAAAACAGTCTTGAAATAGTAAAGAAACAATCACACCTAACAGACCCTATACATATTTATAGATGTCTCATCCAAACATTGCGGAGAAATTAATATTGAAAGTTTTATAGTATATTAAATTAATAATTCATAGAGCACATAGATTATTTTGGGTCATGGAATATTCTGTTCTATTCCTAACACGTGATAAAAATCAAAATTGCGATTCGAAAAGGGACGGTACTTAAATTTACTGGCGTTACTTTACGAAAGGCTGTAGTAGAAGTCGTAATCTTTATTATCCCATAAAAAACGTTCGGCTCGCGGGAAAATGAATTGAAAAATTGAAGATGGTTTCAATAACAGCTCATGTAGCATAGAATAAAATGTGAATCCACTTTAGATGATCATGAATTATAAATTCATTTAGTAAAATAAGCAGATGATAAATCACCAACATATATGCTATATTAGTAAATGACAATGGATGGGTTTATATAATATTTAAAACTTGTATTCGTTGATTTCGTTGAAATATGAATTTATTAATAAATATACACGTATTATTCCTAGTACCTACCGCAACCTTAATTCATCCCCCAGAGTTGACTGGTGGAGAATGCCATCAGGCATTATGTCCGCCCATTGTGACTGAAAGTCGTTGAAAGTTTTTAGGTTTGCAATAAAGATTAAATAAATATAAAAACCGAGCGTATAATATCATATCATATCTTTCAATCATAATATTTTTTAACAAACTATGAAGGTACGTAACATGTAATAGCGAATCAATAATGTCTGCAAATTAAATGACATACCCAACACTACAACAGGTACAACCTCAATAACGTTACTCCTACTTCGTGGCCCGATACTCCATTTAAGGCTAAATTACACAGACGGAATCTTAAGCCTACGTTAAACAGCGCGCGATGTGGGTGACATAAAGCATTAAATTTTCGTTATTTACTCGCTAACTGAAAGACCACCGGTTTCAGATTACGGTCATATTAGTACAGCTCATGTCATCGTCATTCTGTACACCGATCCTTAATAAATAAATATACGTCAATAAGTGATCAACTATACTAATTGAGTTTTTTAAATTGCATTTAAATATTGATGTCTTTAAAGTTAATCAATATTATTTCTCTTAACTTTAAGAATTCTTAAACATGTTAGATTTTTCACAAAAGTTATAAAAATAAATATATGCAAGTTACCCTGAAAGTTATTAGTGCTAAAGCAAAACGAGTCGGAGACACGTTTCATCAGTCCAAAATATCAAAAGATTGAATTCTAAAATAACAATAAGCAACGCGCTGCTACTCATTCAACGTAATAATTTAATAAATGATCTTAGTTGACTTAATCTTGTGAAATATAATGAACGATAATATTTTTTAATTTATTTACAGCAGTAGTATACTGGCGGCATAGCCCGAGTGCTTTTAAGGTTAAATTACACGGGCGGAATCTTAAGACCTCGTTAAACAGCGGGCGGGAGGCTCCGCGTTGCATTTAAACCATCTAGTTTTCCCTTCGGTTATGACATTATTTATTCAGGAAGAGACTGTTTGGGATTACGGTTAGTTTGCGAGCGCTGAAAATTAATGGGTAACATTTAACGGAGCACACAATTTTTACAGTGATTAGAAAGGGAGAACGACTTGGATTCGATTAACACGTTCGGTGCGTTACGAGATCTATTAGATGTCTTGTAGTACTTTTTTATTGTGCGTTGACTAAAATCGAGTTGTTTCACTCCTTACGTAACGCTCTAACTTTCAAATTTCTTTGTGTTTAAGTAAGTCAAATATACATATTTGCTTCCTACATTAAGGTGAATTCAAGGACATAAAAAAAAAATTAGGATCGATTAAGTCCCTACCGTACAGTATTATAATTGTTTTCATTCTTTGCATTAGGGGACATTTCGGGGCTCGTTGAATCGTGTGCCGCGTAAACGAAAGAGAGGGAAGGTGGGCGGGGTGGGCGCTGCGTTTCTCGTTTTAGTGTTGTCCGAACATCGATGTAAGAGATCGCGCGCACTTATCGAAAAAAAAAGTGTCTGTCAGCTCCGACGCACGACTGGAGTTTACACCTGAAGTTCAGTTGTCTAAGCTGACGCAAAAAAGCTTATTTGACCAAAAAAATATTGAAACCTTTTCAAAGGGTAAATTAACAAATGAATAAAAATAACCTCGAGGAATTTATAGATATCGAAAAAAAAAATTTTTGGTTAGGTTAGAAATTGTCTATTTGACGTGGATACGCTTGGAAATTCATTTTGGATTAAACATCTAATTGTATGTGTTGTTCTCATATGTGTATTCATATGAACTACATTAAGGAACCATTTGCGCGCAATGCAAACAATCAATGTGCTTATCATGTTTAAATGAAAAACACTTTGCATAGTTTATTAATAGACTTTTAAAATAAAACTTTTTCTATCGACACCTGACATTTTATTTCATTCTCATCACTAGATACTACACATATTGAACTATCTTAGGTTGCAGTACGAGATACAAAGGATGTCATATTTTTTTGTATTTGTGGTTTATTCCAATGTCAGAATTGCGTGCGAATCCAGCAAAATATAGAGCAATAGTTTATCTTTGACCCACAAACACTTCAAATATATGTCGTTGATTTTTTGGAAGATATAAATTATTTTCAAAACTGTATTTTTAGGGGGCTTTTGAGATCCCTAACGCAACAGATAATAGATTAGTTCAGGGATGTCGGTGTTATTTAATACTCATGGAATTTAGACGCTCCGGATGGCCATATATGTAATATGTGTGTAAAATTGGTGGATATGCTAGTTATAAATCTAGTCTTAAATACTATAAATCTGGGCTACTAATCACTCGTGTTTAATTAGGTTTAAAGTTATTAAAGATACTTTACGGAATGTTTCCTTTAATCCCCGGTTACTAAAACGAACAAATGTATTAATCTAGTATAAGATATAGTAACGTTGTTTTATATAATAGAACTGAAACTCGAAGGAAGCTGCAAAGGAAACGTTTAGTTCGTTGCCAAGTGTTCGTGTAATGTACACCTCCTTGCAGGCGCACTGCGAGTCGGACAAAGTTTTTGGGAAATAGGCGATAACGGCCAAATTTTAAACTTAATCTGCCTGAGATTGTAGAGCAATGTAGGGAAATTAGGATTTTCTTGGTAACCGTCGTATCTACTGCACTTTATGTACAGTCGATATAAAACTTTTGTTATTATTGTAGAGCTATACAAAGTTCGTGTCAAAAGCATTGTTATGACGGAAGGTTATCACTGGGTCAAAAGATATTTACGGCATTCCTTTCAGAAGCAAACGAGTATGTAATCCATTAAACGGATCGCTATTCGTGGAATCCGAAATTGAATTTAAAATCCTATTTTCTAAAACCGTTGTAGTTTATTGACGTGCATACTTGCAATATATTTCGAATCTGTTTTGAATTATTGTAACATAAATAAACAGTTTATGTTACAATAATACAGCCATTTGTGTGACAGCGTACCACATGTAATGTGCGATCACAAGAAATGTTTCATAGTTGCACCACAACCATCCACCATCTATCATCATTTTTAACAGCGTATATCAAAAAACAAGGAAAAATATTATCATGTTTTTAATCTCACGGCGTCGTAAACTGTTTATCCAACATCAAGGACCATAATCGCGTGCGCGGGCCTCAGGAGACACTAAACAATGCCAAGCGAGTCGACTCCGCGTCGGCCAGCACGCTCCCTCGGGCCGCATGGTAATTACACCCGTAATAACTTATTACTGGTCTGTGATAACGCGTAATTGACATAATGGGCCTTCTACTAAAAGTTGGCTACGCTCCTACTATCTACTTTATGACCTCGTGGTGTCTCTGTCACGCTTATGAATTTAAGCGAGAAAGGAGAATAATGCCGACGGTACATTATCTTCTAACAAAGCTCTTAGGGAGGCAGAGTTTTAGCGTATTAGTTGCTTGCCCTTAATATCATTACCGTAAACCAGGAAAGTCGAGGTACGGTACAGCGGCGATGTCACTATATGCTATACTCGTACAATATCGTGGTAAGTAAAACTTATCAAGTTCGATCTTATCAAGAATCGAACCAGATGGTAAACTTGAATACGTTACAGAAATTCCAATTCTAAATCATTTATTCATGTTCGTATCATTGATACTCTTATGCACGTCATATTTTGCTTCTACTATTGTTTCGAAAAGGTGCTTTGTTATTGAAAAGAAGAAACGGCGAAGTAACTCCTCAGAACATCTTTTAAATAGTTCACCGCTTAAGTAAGTAGTACGAGTTATCTATATTATACAACTACAAAGTCAACCACCTACTATTTTATTTATTTATCATTGCAAAATTTACATATTACGAATATTTTATTTATTACTACTCAACCCTTACCATATATTGTGGTAAAATGTAAATTTCACATCCCTTTACTTGAAAATTTTGTTGAGCATGCAGATAAGCTGTTTCGTTAGAATAAAGATTTAGTATTGTGTCCTCTGCCTAAAGGTTGTCTAGAAGAGTTCTATGTTTAGCGATTACATAGTTTTTTGTACAGAGCCAGCTGTAACGAGTATTGTCCAAATTGTTGTCCTTGCGTGTACAATAAAGAGTATTGTATCCACTTGTTTTACGATCCTGATGCCTAGTTGATAGCAACCGTGCTTGCCCAGCGAGGGGTCCCTGGTTTGATTCTCGTTCAGGACAGACGTTTGTGATCTAGGTTACATTAGACGTTGTGATAAAGGTTTGTTCCCCAATCGTGGATGTTTGTAATATCACATCTACCCCTGAGAGCTGTGGCCTATGAAATTCTAGTACTGTTATATGAAAATAGTGTCTACTATTCAAACTGCCACAGTATGGTTTGTAAGTGAAAGGTTTTGGGCACAAATTGAATTAGACATGCTTTGGTTGGTGAGTCACACGACAAATGTGCGAAGTCCCAATATTAGGTATTCACTTAATATTCACATTCACACAATGTTCACTCTTCACCATACAGCACTATTCTTTGGTTTCCATTAGATTTTAAATAATCAGTTGATAATTGTTGAATAATGTCTCTCGATAACAGAGGTTAAAGCCATAGTCCATTATGTTAGTCTGGTGCGAACTGGCAGACTTCAGACACCTGGAAAAAAATAAATACGTAGACGAAAAAATATTACGTGGCTTAAAAGAAGGTACTGAATTAATCAGACTGACAAAATCATTAATATTGGTTTTGTTTCTTGTACATAATATATTTTGAACAATGTCTAATGTTAGAGAAAAGTTTCATATCTACCGGCGATATTCATTATTACTCATATATATTATATATTCATTATTTGGTAAATGTTGACTCATATCGTGATACATGAAAATAATAGTAAGAATTCTTAATTTATTTTGTACGTTCCACGAATTTATTTATTTATTAATTAAAACTTTTTGCATATTACAACAGAATAAGGTGGATTTAATGCTTATAGCATTCACTGTCTGTCTATTTTTAGGAAGTCCAGAAAAACAACGATTGTGGTTATTGGCGGAAAAAATATTAAAACGGTGTAAAAATATATTAAAATAAATGATAATGTTAATGAAGCTAGTGACAGAGTCACCTGGTAGGGATGCAGGCATTTATTTGTGCCTAGTACTCCTTGCTTTAGGCATTTGAGAAACGATGAATAAATAATGTTAAACATGAACATTCCCTTAAGTTATGGTAGTCTAATTAATGGTTTGAGTGTCCTTCTACGTATGGCAGGGCTGGGCACGTTTTGTACACTTCTTCCTCTGACGAAAAACATCATCAAGAAACCTACATACCTGATAATTGTACAGAATGTTCTCAAAAGTGTGTGAAGTACATATACCAAACCCTACGTGGTCTGTGTATGAACGATGATTTTAAACCCTCTGAACGCGAACAGATACCTCAGTTGTGGACAGCTATGGATTGTGAACATGGTGTCCTTTAAATTTTGAAATGTTTTTCAAACACGACATGTTTTTGATTATAATTTAAAGCACTTTATGCAAACATCGTTATGAAACCGTAGCCGAACCGTACGAGATTTTTATAGAACTTTTTAGTACCACATAATGTTATCAAAATTCGTGACGTCTGCTACACATAGCGGCCATGTTGGGTTATGACCTTGCCCTTCACACTGAGTGTAGCAATGGGACTTGATGACTGGGGTTGAGACAATCACTGTTATAGGGTAAGAGTTTATGTATATGTTTTATCAGTAATAAAATTAATAAACGCACTTATACGCCAACTGGGATTCTCAGAGTTGCGAATGGAGTGAACCCTCTCGGTACATGAGGTATCACAAACACCCATGACCAGATAACAAACATTCGTCCGCCCGGTCCGGGAATCGCACCCGAGACTCTTCATTCGGTTGGTATTGGACTACTGAGTTGATCATATTTATATTTACGTGGATTAAACAGTTTTAGTTCGGACTAGCAAACTCTTTCCTATGCGACAATACCGGGATGGTACTCGAGAGAAATTTCGAAATAATTTTTGGACCACATAATATAATATTCATTAACACCCAGTAACCTAAAATTACCATACAATTGACTTTATTTAACCGAATATAGTAGCTTACTTAACACGCCTTTCTTTATACAAATGTTTATACATTGCTCGGAGGTAAAATTATAATATTATTTAGCTATGGGATGTTTAATCTAATTATAATTAGATGATAAATAAAAATGTACATGTTCAATTTGGCATAACGAACACGTAATCAAAACGTCATCACCGTTCAACCTCGACACGAACGTACGTTGACGTCATTAGGAGAATCAATCACGCGATAAACCGCACCGTGAGCCGTGAGCCGTGAGCCGTGAGCCGTGAGCCGTGAGTCGCGTGGAGTCGCCGCCGCGCGCTCCGAGCGCATTCATCGCGGATGTTTTTCAAGAACACATCGTCCCTCCACTCATCTAAGGCGCGGGGTTATCGATCCATTACTCCGGTCGTTCAACCCGCGTAGCGTAGTCTACGGCGTAGCGTGGCCCACGAGCGCTTTTTCTACGCGATTGACGCTTTCTCGTAGACTATTTTTATTTAAGCCACGTTACGATACTTCGTTTTTATGCTAGTGGGTTGCGAACAGTTGCGAATATGTATCGGGTACGTATTTATTATACTGTTTTGTATGCAATGATATGTAGTAGAAAATTTTATATTTATATTATAAAGACGATTGTATTGAACAGGATCCGAAACTATTGAACGTATTTGAAAAAATAAATTACCATTAGAAGCCGATATTAACCGTGATGAACATAGGCTACTTTTTACTGCGAAAATGTGCTTAATTCCTACCGAAAAATGGGTAATAGTTACGAATAATTCATATAGCAAAACGATTAGAAGGTGACTTGCTAAGTGAGGAACAACAGGCGTTCGAATAACCGATCGTCGCTACATTTAAAGGGGAGTCGGCTAGTGTATTATAATTCTGTACAGGTAATTAATCTCAAGTAACAAGCAATTAAATCATTCTATTTAATGGTGCATATAGTTTTATTTGTTGATATTTCAGTATTCTACTGTACACAAATGTGTTACAACGCCTCACGTGTGTGAGACGGACATTCGCTGAATCCGAATCGTTGACAGAGTAGGTTCACTAAACAGCTGGCTAGCTGGCTCGAGTGCAGTCAGTGCGACCGAAAACAAATAGTGCAGTATCAGGCCGATCGAGCTGGTGCTGGCGAGCGGCCAGCGCCCGCCACTGTTGCAACACTCGTTACAACGTGAAGGCTCTATTGGAATTCTATGGCTCAGACTACCGGACTGTGCCTTGTAATGAATATTAAACCAACCACCTTTTTGTATTTAAAGTTACATTGCTTTATAATGTACCAGGAGAGTATACATTTATTTTAAATGCTTCTTCGGGCATGTAACGCGTCCGACTAATCCCAAATTTGTCTGTACGCAAATCCCCTGAATCCAGAATCAGTCGAATAAAAGTTTCGTATAGTATGTAGCTTCACACTACATTAAACTGTGTTACATCTTTAAATAAATACGTGAAGCGAAATCTTTCAATCCCTTTTTACGAAAATTGCGCCAACGAAGGAGTTTGAAATTTCGCACACTTATAGTTTGTGTAGAAGTGCAGAACGCTAATATTTTTCAATAACAACGCTTTTAAAATACATTAAATTAATAAATAAAACTGTACACCTACTAAGACACACCCACATGCATACTCGATATACGTATATTCTTTTGACGTTTATTATGTAAATGGCGGTTGTCAAAAGGTTTCGGCATCGGCATATTTTTTAATTCATACATTGTAATATTGAAATAATATTTTCTAATCACAATTATTTAAAAGATACATACATTCAATGAATTATGGTCGAATTCGACCACCACGCGATCTCTAGTATGTATAAAGATGAAAATGAATGCTGAATTAAATCGCCAAACCCAATGGATATTATATGATAAAGAACGATTAATTAGGATTAAGTTGATAATAATACCTTCTAACCCGAACTCAGGTTCTAATACGGGACCAGACAAAGATATTTAAATAATACATGTTTATATCTGTTCAGTTCGTGCTCCACCTACCCGTCCAATATTTTCACCTTTCCTCACATGCAACTATACTCGTATATACCTCATTAGTATTTAATTTAGAGTCGTAATTATACGTGATCTTCTAATTTAGTGTATACGTAACGCTCGCCGCACAAGGAGCCGTAATGTGTAATGTGTGCGCGTTTATTTTGTCAATTGCAAGAATCAATCAAGTTTCCCAATGTACACATACAGGCTGCACGGACATGATGAAACATAAAATTAGGCAAAAGCAGCGAGCCGGACAAAAAGTATGCGCCAAACGATCCTCCAATCAACATTGTTTGCTCATCGAGACGGACGAAAAAGTGGAGCCACGTGTTGGCGAGGGGCTGGTTCATAATTAACACGTTTTTACCGTATCTCGTACAGTGTTATTGAGGCGAGACTGTGTCAGTGGTCATTTGGAAGCGCACTCGAAGCTTCCATTGTACTGAACACTGACTGATAAATCAGGACACGATTCTTGTATCGGTTAGTAACAGACAAAGCTAGCTGAAGTTAAAAGTAGGTTGCCAAGAAACAAGTTGTACCTGATAACTTTTTACTATTTAAACGTGTAACGTTATGGATCTGAATGGCGGGGTTCCGGTAACGTAACTTTTACTATTAGGCCAAAACATAATGATTCAAATTTTCTCTTTATATACAAAATTATACATTTATAAATTATTTATTGACAATTATAACATTTTGTGTATGGCCCTTATATCGATTGAAACATACACTAAGTCCTAATTATTTTACAGCAATTATTAGTTCTTTTATAAACAATTAAAATGAAATTTAAATGTTTAAGGTTTTTGTCAAGACCAGGACCAGGATGTTGGTGAAATTATAATACAATTAGTTATTGTTTCGATGTAATAACTAACGTTACCTACCACTCTGAGCTGTTTGTAAAGCGTTCCTAATAGCTCGTGTTGATGTCGCAGATAGTAGATCCTGAGTACGAAGCGATGATAGAGTATTCGCTATCTTACATGATAATTATCGACAGCACTTAATGACTTGACGACGAAACGAAAGTTAAGATATTCCTTAAAACTCATGTACCAATTTATGTGTCACGACAATATATGCAGACAGCGATCTCGTACTGTAATGTGCTCAAATGTACTCAAGCTAGTACTGTAACAACACCAAGATAACTTCATATCTTATTAGTTGTTCTACAGGTGGCGTTAATGGCGTGTGTTATTTTTTAAATAATTAATTGAAAGCAGCACATGGTCATTATTTAACCGCTCACACACAAAACACGATATTTGCAAGCGATTAACGCGCAAGCTGCCACAATTCCCCAATCAACGCGATGCCGTTCCACGTGTACACCTGCCACTCGTATAATTATGTAATGCCATAACATGGTAACGTTCGGAACGTTTCCATAGCTTCCATACGGGACCGCGCCGACCGCGACCTGCGACCGTGGCAGTAGACTCCGACTCTACTCTGCTGAACCACAAATGAAACAAAGATGTTAGTTCCACATCTAGGTCGCTGGGGTTTTTACAAGTATATGGTAAGATTTACCTTTTTTTTACTGCTGAGTCAATTCAAGTCGGTTGGAGTATCGTAAAACCTGAACGCCTTCCCCGTTATCCTATTGATTATCTATGATGCCTATAGTGTTATGAACATGTATGAGCGAAGGTGGACACTTACCAACATTGAAATGAAATAAAAAAAATATCCGAAGTTCGTTTTTACAAACACTTTTCGAAAGTAAATTTACGCCATCGCTTCTGCAAATCCCTACGATGAGTAGGCCCTAGAAGAAGCGGCAAGAAACTGCCAGGTAGTATAGTTTTCTACTCACAGTTACAGATAACACTTATGGCTATATCTTATTATTATTCCTTTCCTGGTTTTTGTATAACATACTCATGCCCAGGTAATCCTCATTAAATTTTAATTCGCACATCATTTTGCAGACAATGTCATTCGGCATTATGATATCTCTTTGTCAATTAGTTTATAAGGCAACAGAAAACTTTAGATAAATAATAAAAACTAGTGAGTGCAGTACTTATTTGAACTGTGACCCCGGGGCGTGAGCCCAACAAAATGCCTATGGTTAATATTTGTAAATATTATCGAAAGCGAGAATAGAAATTAGTAGCATTATAGTGAGTACCAACATAAAGTGTTTACATTCCGCAATGGTGTTAATTTAGATCAACAAACATGTTTCGGTATTCGACACGAGCACAATACGCACTGCGTGTCCGTCTGTTTGTCTCTGTCGCATTCTTGGCGTACGCCAGCGACCTAGAACAGACAGGCGTGGCAACCAGATTCCTGAAATAGGCTACGGACTCCTGGTTTCCGGACCGATATCTAAATCGATTTTACCTTTATCGATGGTATTGTTGGTGAAATTAATTCAGTTTGTTTATTGCCTCTGGGTAGTACCGACAATTTGTCAGAAGTCAATACCCTGGGGGGTAAGAGGAAGGGGGCGGCACTTGTTGTCATGTTGCTTCTGTATATAAATGCGTGGCATGTTGTTATAATCTGTCGTGAGACAAATTGTAGTCCTTAAAATTTTCTATCTTATTATTTGCAGAATTTTTGACATCACTAGTGAAGAATTTCATTTTGAATTACAATTAATTTTAATTAGATCCTGATATACCTGAACAAAAGAAGTAAAATGCGTATTAGAAAGAAAAATAATTATCACTTGCTTTTCGGTGAAAGAAAACATCGTGAGGAAACCTGCACACCTGAGAGTTCATAATGTTCTCGAAGGTGTGTTGAGTCTTCCAACCCGCACTTGGCCAGCGTGGTGGATATGGCCTTAAAACCTCTCTGTGTGAGGAGACCTGAGCCCAGCAGTGGAACAATTAAGGGTTGTGGTGGATACCTGAACAAATCCGACCAGAGCCCCTAGACAAATATTTTAGCGTTAACGCTATTTTAAAAATGTATGGAAATGACATTGGCTGCGGAAAGATTACGTGTTGTCACGCCAAAAACCTTTCCGCAGGGACTGTCATTACCATACATTTTTTTTAAAGCGTGAGCGTTAACGGTTTCCGCTAAGATTTTTGTCTAGGGGCTCAGATACTTTGTTTTATAAGGATAAATTACATTTAACATGTTATCAACTTGAACATATTTACCTGATCGCAACAGTCGTTTCTGCACCTGGTAATAAGTGGAAAAAACCAAAACTACTTTATAAATCAAGAGTAAAAAATTCACATATAAATTCAGTTTAAATTCCAATCAGTCGCAAGAATTCATACATTAACTATATTTCCTGTAACTGGCAATTGCATATGAAATCAGTACGCGTATGGGAGGTATTATCTTTTTATGCATTAAGCGAGCAAACAAGCCACCTGGACTTAATGGATCATTATGTGACATTCGTATGACCTACGGGTGCATCCAACTTGGTGAAGGAAGTCGTAGTCGTTTCTAGAAGGACTCCATGTCAAAATGTTTGTACACCGCTGTGAGAAATTCGTTTCCCAAATCGTAGTCATTTGATAAGTTATCATCATCATCACAACCCATAATTTTCCCATTGGCTTAAAACAGTCGACCCCGACTAGAAGTGCGGATTGTCACTTCGCAACACATGGTCAAAATCTTGTCTTAATATTATATGTGAGTTCAGGATAAATTTCGATTGGATTGGAAATCCTGATGGACGTCAGACTTCGTTTTTGTGTAAACCGATGGCGATGACATCGCATAGTAATGTTTAAAAGTAACACTCACGATCATTTGGCATTAACAGGAAAATAGTTGCAGGCAATTACCAATTTATTACTAAATGATTTATGATGAATTATAACAGGAGAACAGCTTTAAATGGCGTTTGTCGATTATCCCAACTAAATTCTTTTACAGGTGATCGATCAGCTGGCCGCGGGCAGAGGACGTTAATTGAAAAAGGTCTGAAAATAGACTGAAAGTCGTCATAATCGACAAAAAACAAGAGTTTGTGCGGCTCTCCTATGTAATAGCATTTTCGGTTGCGGGTAGACGTAATATGTAAACTTAGAATAGAAAAAGAGATGGCGTTACTAGTAACTTCTTCAATATCATCTCATTTAATGTAAGAGACTTAATTAATTAGTAAGTATGTCCCACCTTTTTAGACACGACAGACTGTGCTACACAACTACATTATGACGTCTAATACATCTGTTTAAGGTAACTTTGAAGTCTAGTCACTGCCAACTAGGGTATAGATTCAGAATAAAGAACTATTCCGTATATTCATACCGTTACACGCCACTTAAATGGCAAACAATTTACATATGTTTATTGTGAACAATCTAAAAGTTAATGCATTATCAGGAAACGGTACCCACCACGCTGAAGTATACCGCTAATCGCTCATTTACGTATGCTAATAGCCCGCATTGATTACTGAATCTTAATGAACAATTCCATTGATAACGTTCACTGCACCAAAGCTGAATGTTAATTCACTGGGTGGGAGAATCCTGGTTCATTGGGAAAGGTTTATTATCTTAGGAAAACTTAAACCGCGCTTAGACTTAGATTTTGCAGCATGGTCAACTATATTTGCGCAGTTATTAGTGAAAGATTTTCGTAAGTCACTAAACCTATGCACTCAAGAACACACAAAATACACTCAGCTCAGGCTTAGGCTGAGTCAAAGATGTTTATAAATAAGAAAACTGTCTGTGCTTGAAACTTAAGTTTAAGATAAGTCAAAATACGCTGTATAGACCTTAACTCATAACTGTCCTATCTTCAATTTACTCTCATATTGAGGCTCGCCTTGAGGGACACCGATAGAAGTATGATGTTTTCAGCGAATCCCTACACTTACGACGCTTCAAAAAACAATGATACATAACTGCCAAGGACAATATCTCCCCATTCACATTATAACACTGATGGTTGCATTGCTCTTATTGAATATATCTTTGATACTTGGGAAAACAATCAGGGCCTTAATAATTATATACTGTAATCTCTCAAAGACGTCCTATTGCGATAACTGTATTTATTTAAAAAAATATTATTGGTGTCAGCACAATCAGATAGCCTTAAAAATGTATACTTTTCTAGCTACGTATAAAAAGTGGATTAGAGCTTCCAGAAACATAATTATAATCATGAGAGTGCCCCAAGGATCCATATTAGGACCTATCATTTTTAACATATAAAGATGACCTTCCTTATTTATCTGGGAATTTGTTGAAAACTATATTGTTTGCTGATGATTGTACAATCATAACTCATATGATACACAGCTGACACATCCCGTCATTCCACTTGAGACGAAGTATTTCTGTGTTTTCGCAAACCTATCAAAATGCCACACTCGTAACTCAGGTATAAATCGATTGTGTGATCCGATTGTTATTTTCTTCGAATGTTTGTCGATTGGAATCTTAATTCTTGTTCGAGGGAAAGGAGGATATTTTAAAAGAAACTTTGTATTTCGATAAAATGCTTTTATATGAATTAAATCCAGTGAGTCTATGAGTCCAAGGCAACCTACCAGGTCTTCTGTGCATAAAGTCAGGTTAAAAAGCTGTGCAAGTTTATTTGTTTTTAAACCTGTCTGAAGTACTTCTATCTAAAAAACTAGCTGTGCTCCCGATTTCGTTTGCGTGGGAATCAATACTAGATTTTTGGTACGGAACCTAAACACCGCCCTCTACTCACCACACACCACGATACCCTAAAAGTTTTCCTGAAATAACCTAAGTTACTCTTCATACCACATCAATTTTTCATTGAAAGTCCGCTGTAAATTGGTTCAACCGTTATGGGAATTATCCAGAAACAGACAGATACAAAAAATTTAAACATCGCCTGGTTCTATTTACCGTGTATACCATCACTTGCATTAATTACAAATGTACATTGATATTACGAACTGTCATTTTAAATTTGTTTATAAGTATAGATTTAACATAGTTATGTAGGTTTGGTTCTAAAACGTAGTTATTGAAGTAAATATGCGTCCTTGCGATCGGCACGCGGCAAGCCATTATCGTTGGACGGGGGCGGAGGCGCCGGCGCAGGTGTTGGGTGCTACGAGAACGAGCCCATACCGCCGTACCACAGATTAAATAATTGTTTTTATGCGTTAATGTCAGCTGCTGATCTTATCGAGTTCCTTAATGGAACAATGCCCTGAATCTTTTGTGTTTGGCAGACTTCACATACCTTTATCTGTACGCATGAAGCCGTAGAGTCCGTTCGCGCAAAGAAGAAAATGTCCATCAAGAAGAACATCTTTATCTTCAGGTATATTTTCCTCATCATAATTATCATCAGCCCATAATCGTCCCAGTAAGGCTCGGGTTTCTAAGTGAGCGTTAAAGGTCCAACACCCGGCCGAGTGCGGATTGGCAGACTTCACACAATTTTAAGAACGGTATCAAGAACTTTCAGCTAAGTAGCTTCTGTCACGAATGGCTTTGAAGCCAGAAGATAATCACAGCCGTACGCGGAAACCTAATTATTATCAGATAACTGGCCTTTCCCATATTATCTTGACGCATAATACGTAATCAGTCTAATGACATGACACATACAATACATTTGACTTCCCTGGTGATGCTGAAGCATATGGGTGACCGTGCAACTTACCATCAAGTGGTCAGCTTTTATGCCAGAACTTCAGGCAATAAAAAAAATGTACAATCGTAGTTATTCATATAGGAACACGGCATCGTCATCAGTTTAAGCCTTGGAAGTAAAAAATGTGCCAAGAATGAGTACGGTCAGGATTAGGTAATCATCATCATCATCACAACCCATAATTGTAACACTGCTGGGCTCGGGTCTTCCTCTCACACTGAGAGGGTTTAAGGCCACCACGCTGGCCAAGTGCGGGTTGGCAGACTTCACACACCTTCGAGAAC
>DWPQ01000186.1:0-20079 GCA_018251795.1 Perichares adela
TTTTATGTTTTATTATTCAGATAAGGTTGCGATCGAGTCTACCGTACCCCGTCACGAAATTATTAATATAGATAATATTTTGGTAAATGTACCGTGTATACAATTCAAGTGGCCAGTATGCTCATTTGACAGCTAATAACAGACTAAAAATGGGATGTAAATAAAAAAGAAATGGCAATATTTTTTATTTTTATTTAAAGCCATAACATATAAAACAGATAACGTATAAATACTATGTAGGAAAAAGTTTAAATTAAAATACATTAATCTCCATAGAGTTATTATTCTACTAGCTGTGCCCGCGGCTTCGCTCGCGTGTAAAGTTCCCAGCAGGCGAAATTTTCTAACACTAATCATTATATTCCAGTCAATTGACATAATATCATAATATTGCCTTTAACCTTCTCAAAGTATTGCACTATCTTTTAGTAGTAGTACAAAAATCCGTTCAGTAGATTTTGAGAAGGGGCACATACATGAGGGGTTTTATAATAAGTATGCCGGAGACCTTAATAATCTATAATAATATCAATAGTCTGAAAATTAGGGGTTGTATGTATTTTTTGATGCAACATCATAAAAAAAAATTCCCGAAAAACAAAAAAATATATGTTTGGGATGGGTCACCCTTATCACTTACGGGTATAAAATAGTTTACAACCTATTCTCAGACCTACCAAATACAAATATTAAATTTCATAAAAATCGGGCCAGCTGTTTCGGAGGAGTATGGCAACTAACACTGTGACACGAAAATTTTTATTTTTTTATATAGATATTTTGTCAACCATTATATTGTATTATAATTATGTATCACATCAGATACAAGGTTCGTCAGGTATGTTTCACTATATATTCATCTTTGTAATCCCAACAAGAGTATGATGAGGGCTTAACGCTTTATTTAAGCTCGCGATTACGAGGCGCTGAGATGGGGGAGTATTCGCAAAGTCGTTCGAAACTCATTCGCGTAATACCCCCACTTTCACAAATAACCCACTACCAAACCAATCTTTAAGTCACGCTTGTAATGATGATACACTGCGCGTGCACTCGCCATTAACTCCGCATAACAATACTTTATGCATAAGAATTCTCATTATTCCAAGATTACTCGGTCAAGACTGTTAAAATGTTTTATTACCGCTTTAATATATTACTTATCACAACAGATTTTTTTACTAATTACGATTACTGTTTGATAATTGTTGACACGAACCGTAGGTATTCATATACTCACTTAATTAAACCGAGTTAAACATCCTCGCTTCGCAATGAAAAATAATCGTTACGTTCACAAATTGTATCCGCAAAACTTTATCATTCATTTTAATCAGGCCCTTCATGTTTATGTCGTACTTTTATCTCTTATCCTTCGGGAACAGACTCGTTCCATGGGACTAAAAATATCCTACTAATTACCCATAATACAAGTTTTAGTTACATTTTAGTTACGGGCTCAATCTTCTTAGTGGTTTCTGTGTGATATACATAGACACAGACAGAATTATAAAAATTTGTACTCAATAACAACAACTGACAATAGCTTTTAAAATGTATCCTAAGCATTTTGGCCTTGTTCCAATAAAATTTTTAATATAAATATCATAAGATTAAATAATAATCCCCCAGTATGGAGATTTAGCCGCTATTTATTTATTTATAAATAGATTTAGCCGCTATCTGGCCGGCCAGCCCGTCTGTACGCTTATCGGCCGGACAATGCCGTTCGTCCTTACGATGTCGTATTGAAGCAGAATTAAATGGCTATATACATTTTACTATCCGTCTTTGTAGCTCCATCAACATTTTTATGGTATCGTGAAAGCAAAACTTGCTGGATTAATTAGCTTTTTTTATCAAATCTCGTTGGTTCAGTCCAAGATAAACACATATTACTGAATATTAAGAAAGATAAAAAAATATGATAAAAATAATATTCGCTATAAAGTTTTTTGTTGATACCCTTCCGTGATATACAATATAACAATAAAAAAACAACAGTAACGATAACAGGCGTATTCTCATCATCATCACAACCCACGATCGTCAAGCTCTAGGGCTCGGGTTCTCTTTACAAGGAGAGGGGTTACATTTTAACAACGGGGAGGAACAACATAATTGTCCCTTTCATAGACACAAGTCTCATGTCACAATGAAAATGATCAAGCCCATTTCCGCCATGCTAGGAAAGATCAGATTGGCGGACTATATCTTTACAAACAGTATGGAGAATTCTGAGATTCCTCATGATTTGAAAGCAAATGATAGTTAAATTCTAATACGCACATAACTTCAACAATATTATTTGTTATTCTAGGACCCCGTGCTAGAGAGTGTTCGACTCTGTTTAATACAGGTATAACTGATTGAACAAAATTCTAGCCTATACAATTTTTCGCCGCCGTACAAAGTACTGCGCTAAAATCCATTAAGATATAAAACTTGTTTCATTATAAAATCATAGTACGAAATTCCTTATATCTCAGGTTATTACTACACAAGTGCATTTACCAAGTCATAAACAATAGCCACAGTAATAATAATGTGAAAGATAATTAATGGAATGTCAATACAAGCTATTTGTAAAACGATGCAGTTACTAATAAAACGCAAGAAAATAATTACAATGGCTTACAGTCCTCAGTAGATCCAGACAGGGAACTATACATTTTGTATCAGTCAACAAAAGAACCATCGCAATATTCTCTATGGGTGGTAAGTTATTTATCATCAGGAGATAAGGTGTCCAGCAGAGGGTCATAAAATAGATGAATGGGAAACTTAAATCGAGATGAATATTACAATAATCAAAACTTGAGATCCATTAGCGTCGCCGCTCTGACAACAATATATTACGTGAGGAATTTGTACAGGCCTATGTGCGATGGGCGAGGGGTCTGCCAATAGGGTTGTAATGGAGACGATACCTAATGTTTTAGCTCTTACTGTATTTTATCATTTTGTAAGGTTTTTCTTTCTCATGGACATTTTGCTGTTGGCCCTTGCAGCTTACAGCTTCACATGGACAGAAGAATACCGGAATGTAACTCAGAGGTAGAGTGTCTGCTTCGCATGCTGTAAGTATTAAGTAATGCTCGGTAATTATCACGTTTCCTCGTGTACTAAGACGACGCCAACTGAAATGCTTTACATTTATTTATTTTACTTTTTATTACTTAACGCTAGGCTACGCTCTCATCTGATGGTAATTGGCGATGTAGTTTTGAATAGTAAAGCGCACTAACTTAGTAAAAGCCTATTCAACCTTGTCATGAAAACACTCACTATAAATAATCGAACGGGTACCAAGACGGCACGAGTAAGCTATACCAGTCCTGGGTAAAATATGATATGACGGAAACGTACCGTTATGCATTTTGGAATATATTTATTTTAATTGTAAGTGTATGGTTCCTTTTTGGGAAGGAAGAACGTTTTACGTCTTTCAAATTCCATGTTCAACCATCATACAATATGCATGCACAGTAGATTAATTAATTTAACAACAAATTCCGCAAATAAACTTTATACTATCGTAAACTTGTTACGTGTTTATGAAAAAAAGGAAATTTACCTCCTACGAAGTGGGTGTGCGGTCTTCATAGTTTGTTTAATTGAACACGATGCGTGAAGCACATCGCCGTGTAAAAACAAAACGAGTCAGCTTGACCCTTGCACCCATGTCGTAACCGCAGACATTGTCTCTAAGGGTATCATTATCAATTTGAGCCGCCTCGAAGGATCTCCCGTTCCGAGTACAGAGTACTCAACGAAATTAAATCCAAAAAATGTCTTAAGATTTAAATTTACTTGAACCTACGGGTTTGTTCACTGAATTTCTAAAAAAAAAATCAAACTTATTCTAACAGAAACTGCTACTTGTGTTTATTTTATTGTGGAAGTCTTCACATGACTTTATTCTCTGGGATAAGTACCTATTATATTTTTTTTCATTATAATGGGCTACAAGCCACCTAATGATAAGTTGTCACCGTCACCCATAGATGTCCATGTCATCAATTGCTTCACCAACGCGTTGCTCAAGAAGAGATCCAGAGGAGGAGCAAAGATTCACTGCAGACAAAGCATTCACTTAGTACTGCTTCTAGATAAACTGTGTTACATATTTAAAAACATTGTAAAGTTGAATCTAGAAAAAGAGCTCCTCAGTCCTATCAGTTCTTTATGATCCACGCCTGTTAGAGAACCCCAGCACCATTAACGACTTCTATCAATATTAAACTCGATAGTCCAACTGCTAACATATTCCCTGGTGTACGTAGTAGCCTCATCGTTATTCACCATGGTGTGTCGCGATTAACTTGGACTTAAAAATGGTAAGAGGTTCCTCCACTCCAAAAAAATAGTCTCTGTTGTTTGTAATATTTTGCATCCCAGAAAAAGTAGACTATTGATAATCTACCCTAATAAACTAGAATCAAAGAAATTTATGAGTAACAAATGTGTGTATAAATAATCACCTCTAAAAGTATCTGTTATCAAACTAATCTATGCCGTCAACTAGTTTATTATTCCCACTTACTATGATTACCGATCTCATAGAATCGGCTTTCGAACAATAAAGTTTTGTAGGCAACATCGAGAAACTGGTTCCATTCTCATTTCAGACAGGATATTTTAGAACAGAATTTAATTAAAACCTCCAGTAGAGACCTTTCACGATTATGGTTCGTATAACGACACGCCACTGTGGCTGATGGCAAACACCGTATAAAATTTTATAACGGGAGAAAATTGAACAGAGAAGCATTTTGTTTTTCATGGTAAACATATAAACCAACTAGCTGACCCCGCATACGTCCTTTTGCCATATAAAGATTATTTACTAACCGATTGACATAAAACAAACACTAAATGTTAAGTAGAAATTACCACAATATATTAGTGAAAACCACATTTAAATCGGATAACCTATTTGTGAGATTAGCGTGTACAAACCCACAGAGAAACAGATAAACAAAAACAGAAAAACCGACAAAAAATCTAACTCTATTCCGCTTAGTAAAGTAAGGTTTTTTTTTAATAAATAAATAAAAGTGTGGTAATTAATAAAAAGCACTTTCCTGTACCAGGACCTACTTCCAATGCACGAAAAAAAAAATACATTTATTTCATTTAGAATAGAAACAAACTGGTGTTCAAGTGAATAGGCCATTAGACGCTTGTACCTTTTCATTACGTTTACCATCTCGAAACTATTGTATTATTGTATCTTCATACTTTATAGTTATTAGCGGCAAGTTCCGGTTTAAAAGTTAACGGTACGGTTATTGAAAATGATCGTAGCGGGTATTTTGACCCGCGCCCGCACTAATGGTCAATTCGGTCGCCTCAATTCATTACATTTATATACCTACTAGTATTAAGTTATAGACAAAACGATGCTTAAAAGACGTTCCTTTTTATGGCCAACCGAAAAGCCCACCTTTAAGCCACATAGGCAACCCACGAGGATTTAAATGTAGCTTTTTTTACACTTTTTTGAAAGAACACTGTATAACAGAAAGACCAGAAATACTTAGGACGTAAAGTTGTTGCTTGTACATGCATTAAAAAAATAAAGCTTTAATTTCAATTAAAAAGTGTAACCTTTCTTGATATTAAACACTAAAGAAATATTTTAAAGCTTTATTTGTAGCGATCTATAAATCAATATACTAAAATAATATCTTAAACATAAATATTACTCAATACTATACTAATGTTATGTGTATGACGTATCTTTATGGTGATTATTTTAAGAGTGTCGCTGTGCACGAGCATCAGGAAAATTCACCCTCATAACTTTACCCTAACGTTTCTAAAGACGTAGGTATAAGCACAAAAATCATTAAAATCGGACTAGAAAGGATTGCCACGAATCTAATCGATGTGGATAGTACTTCATATTTCGGTGAGGGGCGCCACTTACGACATGTGAGATGGATGCTAAGTGACATTGAGGGGAATGTACAAGAGAGTGAGAAATGAAGTTCAAATTATAGAAAATTAACAAACATGGATTTCATCGAATTGGCACTGTAGCTTACTTACGAACTTTTCTACTCGGACCAACGGTGTAGAAATAATGCATCGATTTAAATTAAACTCAATGTTGCCATTGATTACTTATTATTGCCTCGCAAACATCGAAATCAAACACATATACTATTAAACAACATAAACAGCCAAGTCCTAATAACAAACTAAGTATCTATAACTCAACTGTAAATGATTTGGTACTTATAGTAATGTGATATCGTGATTCGTTCGTGGACAAGATACGTACTCGAACGTACACCCGATAGGCGGTACGTGTTCAGAATAGTCCAGCCCGTAATGATAACCATAGTTATTAAAACTAGATGTTTTATAATTACAGTTTTGTACCTACTTAATTCGCGTATTTTTATGATTATCGCATCGTTTTATTAAAGCGGTAAAATTGAGAATTAGCACGAGTTGGAACAGTGAACGAAAGCAAAAAATATATTTATAATTAGTGTGTCGTAAAAACCGCATGCCGTTGTATCGAATTTACAAAGTAACTGATAATTAGTGATGTACCTATCCAGCGTATTTATATTGCACAGATCAATGGTCCGTAATTAAGGGTATCAAGAAATTCTGCGCAAAAAACGTTCATTGTAGTTCGTCACATGCGATACCATAATTTGTCACAGGCTAAACTACGAGCTCCTATAATTAAATTCTCTTCAAGTAATGGACGCCAATTAGGTGTACTAATTTCTCGTAAACATGCATGTCCTTAATAATTCAAGTTTATTCGTCCACCTGTGGAAACTAAACTTTATGAGGTGAAGCGTCGTTAAATAAACAAGTTTAAATTAATAGCCGACTTTGTAGATAGACTTTTAGAAGGGGAATGGCACGACAACTATATCTAGGCTAGTAAAATCCCTTTTTTTTCTTCAATCTTTGTGAAGATACCTGACCGGAAATCTGCGATTTCTACCTACTAAAACCTACAATCCCGGGGGGCGGCATCCAACCGGCACATATATAGAAAGGCTCCAGGATCTCTACTGAACGCGCCGGTAAGTAAAAACCCTTACTGATGCTTAAGTTGGGTAGCACAAATCCCAGCGACCTCCTACAGATCGCTGTAATAATACAATAATAAGCTGATCTTCCTTCTTGCCGTCGTATGCTATCCGGTCGCTGAAAATTTATAGCCCTTGGGTTGGCTAAAAACTCCGAGCAGCGTGGTAGAGTAGGTATGCTCTAGGCTCTTTCAGTAACGTGAAAATTCGTTCTAAGAGAAGCTTATAGTTAACTAAAAGTTCTCCGATATTTAATAACATTTTAGTAACATTCAAAGGGTAGTCTCACACTGAGAGGGTTTAAGGCATAGTCCACCAAGATGGCCAATTGCGGTTTGGCAGACTTCATACACTTCAAAACATTATGGAGAACTCTGAGGTGTCCAGGTTTCCTTAAGATGTTTTCCTTCGCCAAAGCAAGTGATCATTCATTTTTAATACGCAAATAACTTAGGAAATTATTAGTATGCGCCGGATTCGATCGCACTACCTCCCTTTCGAGTGACCAACGTTCAAACCACTAGGCTGTCCACTGCTGTTATATTTTCTATAGTTCTTCTATATAGTAACAGACATTACAAGTACATAAATTAAATGCGTACTTAAAATAAAATACTGCGTACTGTACATTCGGAGCATGAGACATCTCTGACCTTTACAAATGTAGCTGTCTCGGAGAGAATCGAGGACCTAATTTATTTCAATATCTCTTCTGCTGTCATTGTTCACGGCCTTACGAAACTGCAGCCTCCGCTTACGGCTTAAGATAATCTTGTTTTAAAAGGTTTTTGGTCGATATTAACATTAATTTAATCTGCGCGTTGATGTCTTTTGCAAGAGATTCGATTTAAATGTGTTTAAAATGTAACGCTTTTAAACGGAACACCTTTTATATTATGCATTTTTTTTATTAAATGATAAAGAATATTCGCAAATAATCAAATATATTACACATATATCGAGCCATTAACCTACAAATAAGCAAACGGGCTACCTGTTCCTAATGTCAATGTAGCCTACAGACATTCATAATACTAAAGGCATCACCAGCAAGTGTCTACTAAAAAGAAAGCAGAGGACTCACGTGATTTAGAACGATGATGGTAATGATGATGACAAAGAAGTAACGTCGAGAGACTTAAACAGTTTTGGCTATGTGTATAACTAGCATGTGAAGGTGGCGTAAACGTAACTAGATTAAGGGTATTAAGGTTCCCCTTAAATCCCAAACGTGTGGTTAAAGTGATGTCCATGATTAACATAACATAAATTAAATCCAGACGTATGTTTCTCTCAGTTCACCGCAAATGTAAGTACCTCTATTCGGACAAACATATTACAACATCAAATTAATTTAGACGAATGCGGTCGACGTGTAAGTAGTGATATCCTAGTAGTTTGAACGTCGGTTCTCAACCCGAGATACACTGGGTGCGAATTCTGTACGCACATATAACTTTATGTGCATATTAAGAATTCATTATCATTTACTTCGGTAGAGGAAAACATCAATTGTACCTGGGAATTTTCCATAACGTTTTCGTAATCGTGTGTAATCTGCCAAATTGTATCTGGCCAGCGTGATGTAACCTTAAACGCTCTGAATTTGAATGGAGACCAGGTTTCAGTGGGGGGCAATTAAGGGTTGCGATGCTGATGATAACAGTCAAAGCAGTCTATCGTCGACTGTGTAAAAGCCGCATAAGGCAACTCAAAATCTCAGATTAGCTACCACGTGCCTCAATAATTCCATATTCTAACCGAGCACCACATAGACAGGAATTCCAACGATTATACTTGAAGACTTTTTCTGGACTTTATAATGATATACAGCATAACAACTCTGCCAATAAGATCTGAAAATTCTTGAGAAGTAATTAATATATAATTTTAAAAGCAGCACTAAAAATCGCCCGTCGAAAATTAATAAATTTTATATCCAGAGCCCCATAAAAGTCTCAAACCAACCGCGTACTATCTTCAGCTGGTAAAAATAACGTCTACAATACTCAGAACTGCGCCGTAAAGCTCCCATAATTGCCCGCCGGGTGTTATTCGCGCTCGCCGCCTTATGGTATAAAACCACGAAACATCTATAAAGCGAACCAATAACTACAATTTTAACTAATTAGTCTAGTTGCCAATTGCCTCATCCGTGTTGTTTTAATTTAACTATATAATAAATTATTATTTTCTTATCAACTATATAAGGGTGTAAACGGCTCCATTTATAATTTATATTTGAGTCCAAACCAACCTTCTCTGTTGTTAAAGTACCACGCTACTAAACAATGGAAGAGGTATTAGCTTTAGGTCCCTCCAAGGTTACTATAATGCTAAACCCAGTTTTACCCCGCCCAGTTACTAAATCAGGTTTTGTAGAGTTTTTTGCCGACAAACGACAAGCCCACAAACTAGCACACAGTCCACCTAATGGTGAGCTTGGACTTGGAGCCAGCCAACAAGTAAGCAAAGGATCTATACTTATTATAAAACAAAATCCCCTCATGTATGTGCCCCTTTTTCTCAAAATCTGAACGGATTTTTGCACGGTTTTTACTAAAATATGGTGCAATACTTTGAGAAGGTTATAGGCAATAGTACATTACGATGTTATGTCAATTGACTGAAATATAACGATTAATGTTAACAAATCTCGCCTGCTGGGAGTTTTTCACGCGAGCGAAGCCGCCAGTACAGCTAATAAGCTTATAATAAGCTATCAACATAAAAGAAATACCAGTATGCAATAAGCAACTTTGAAGGTAATTACCACCCTGCAAATATATCCGTATGGAATATAAAAGATTAAGAGCTTCACTAAATGCTACTTGATTAATGATCCGGATTGGTCCAGAGCTGTCTTCTCCGAAAATATAGTAATGAGAAAAACAATTTATATCTTTCAATGGCCAACGTACCATTACTCTCCATAACATACAAGTTAACTTCTAAATACACACCGACACCAAGTATTAATATTTATTCACAATAATGTTAAACGTAAAACAATATTTTGCGAACCTAGTAAAAACGCTAAGATTTTACGAGCAAATTCTTGGTACTCCTTTAGTCGGCTGCATGGTCCTGGCGTATACAAACAAGAGCCACCCATAGCCGTACCAGGAACGTATAAACTTGGATAATAGCTGTTGAAGCAGTGCTAAGGCCTAACACATTGTATGCCCATTCACGACGTGCAAAACAAGCCTGCGTCGAATATCGGCTGGAGGGGTTACAAGAACGATACACACTTTAGCTAGTTAATATGTATTTAGAAATAAGATATTATAAATTGTATACATAAAAATACTTATTTAATGAAGTTGCTGCGTCGAAGACTAAAAAGAGCAGCCCGTTTTTCTCTTGGCAAGGAATTTATTGATGACCCCTTTATTATAATGGACTAGCTGTTCCCGCAGCTTTGTCGGTGTGGAAATCAGTGTGTAACAAAGATTTTCCAGCGTAAATCCCGACCCGGGGAATTCTACAATAAAAAGTAGCCTATATGATTATCTACAATCTCCTCTATCTTTTAATGAAAGTCCCGTCAAAACCCGGTTCAGCCGTTCCACTGATTAGCCGGAATAAACAGACGGACAAATATTGTAAAAAAAATCTTTTTTAGAATATGCACTGCGTATATGTATACATTTAGTAAAAAGCGGTTGTTTTAATATTACAAACAGATAAAATGACCCTATCTGCCTAGCACAGTGTTATATTCCCGAGCGAGGCAGACATTTGTAGTAAATAAATTAATTCCCCAGTCTTGATTTTCGATGAATATACATAACTTAATGCACAGGGACAAACAATATTAATGTGATAAAAAACAGTATTATTCCATACTGCTCGCGAATTGTTGAAAAGACGTATATTAATACTATTTTCATAATTTTGATGTCACAAAGTAAAGTAATGTCACACATGACTATATGTAACATCATAGGTATATGATGTTTGTGCACTCCACAGATAACGTGTAACGCAGCAAACCGCATTCCGAAACAAACAGAACATTCTAACACAATCTGGAGAAGATAATCTTTCCTTATTCGTCCATTAAAGTTTATCACAGACAGCGAATGGACCATTTATTTACATGCAAAGCTCTGAACAGAAACAGTATTTGTAAGGAGCCATTACCGACTGCAGAATTACCATAAACAAGCCACGAATTTGTACACTACGGAGTTCAAACAGACAATAAAATGAATAAAACACTAACTCGAGGGTGGCGGTGATATCTTTAAAAGAGAACTTTCTTACACAAGGTAACTAAGGAAAAAAATGCATTATCAATAATATTTATACAATCTAGGACATTGCGATTTCAGTCACGCGTAAGTATTTTTGTTTTCCGTAATATATCTACCTTCATATATTTTAGCTATACTTCATAGGTACATAATTACACATACATTAGAACAATATATAGCTTAGTAATAATGCTACAAAATGATGATAAGAGAATATTCAAAAAGAGAAGAAAAGCGTAAGATATGTTACGCAATTAATATAATTTTAAACAGTAGAGTCATTGTTTTTGATCATTCCTGCTCATCCAAGCTACTACGAGGAAGTTAGGCTGTCGAACTAGCAGCCGTACTTTGATAAGGCTTGCGACCGTCCAGCATGACACCATGGAGAATGGCACAGCAGACGTACCACGTATCTTACGAATAATTCCGACAATCCGCCGACCAATTTCGAATATCGACGGATAAATTATACTTAACTCGACTAAAGATACTGTACTGTGTTATGATAACAAATATCCTTTTATTTATTAATGCAATTATACTTAGCAACATGTCCTCTAAATGTACCATACAAAATGTACGCAACAAAGTCAGATTATGGAGGCAATTTCAATTTCAAATGATGAGGACATTTGCCTTAACGACGCCTTAAGAAACAGATGGTGCTATATATTTTATTAAGGACCCCTGTTGGCACGGTGAGACTCATGTTACAACTTTAGTATGATATAGGAACTCATAATATATATCTTTCTATTGATATTTCTACCCACGCAAAGATCCTGGTCACGGGTAAGTCTTTTAACCGTATCCGCATAGAAATACAGGGGTTCTCCGTACCATATCTACCTTAAAGGGAGTGCCGTTAGGACGCACACAGATCCGATTTTTCGAAGAGGTTTCCTCTTCTCGCCAATTTAAGTTCTTCTCTGGCTGATAATTTCAGATTAAAATTGTGTTTCAAAAAGGCATATATATGGGCAGACAAATCATCTGATGGAAAAATCACCGGTGCGCTTAGAAAGTCATCAGCAATGCACTGTCCAAAAAGAATGATGCGCTAGCTTTAGAACACAGCAACCAAAATACAGAAGCTATAAAAGCCGCTAGTGCCAACACCAAAATGTCCATAAAAAAAAAACAAATATGTCACGGTTGATTCTTAAAGGTAGGTGACTAATAAAGATGCCAGGCCTGTAAAAGCCTCTATCACTGTAAACCTTCGAGATTTAGCTGGTTGATCAAACAACCTCCAACATAAGTCATCTAGAGCCTACCTTCGTCTGTTGTTTGGCAGAGTGAGGTTGGCTTGAACTCATTTTTGTAAGGTCACCTCAATATCATAATAATTACAAGAAACTTTTGGTACCGACTGTGTCGTATACATTAATCTTAGGTATGGCTTGAGAAAGAAATCGGTACAGAAATAGATCAGTTAAATTTTTTATACTGCAGTATCTTTTTGAATTATTATGTTAATATTTTATACTTTAATGAGTATACAAGTATAACTTGAAAACAAGGCATTTGCATTCTTCTCATAGCGGACATAAACTGAAACACGAAAGTTTTCTCCAGAGCAGACAATATTTACGTAGTTCTTTGTAGATGCGCACATTTCCCCGTGGTGCAAGTTATTCAACACATTAAGAATGTAACAGGAGCCGAAACTCGTGAAACTTTGTAGTTTCGTGTTTTCCTTTAACTAACTAAAAGTTTGTTTCCATCTATCTCTTTAACTAACTGATAACAGTTGTCCAACCCAAACATTAATTTTTATTTTTATTTTTTATGATGAGGTAAAAAAAATACATAAAACCTTTAATTGTCACCCTTCCATCACCAACCCCAATTTTTAACTAGATTTCATTTGTATGGCAAAACCAGGTTTGGGGGATCAATTCTGTTAGTATTCATATACTTTCTTTAAGGGTATTTTATAGTTTTAAAAATCAAATGTAGTAGTAGTTTTGTACCTACTTTGAAGTACATGTGAACATATGTATTTGGGCGGTAAAGGGACCTTTGTTGAGGCTGAGCGAAGTAGGATGTCCTCATAGCATGGTTGTCTTGAGAAATAGCAGTCAGATTGTGACGTATTTCTAATAGCATTGTTTGCCCGCAAAGATTAGACGCGCAAGAGGTTTTATTCATTTCTAATGGCAAGTTTTCCAACTTCCTGTACACGTGGTAGACATGCATGAACACCGGCCGTGGACAGGACGCCAGATCGCTCATGTTAAAGGTTACACAGTTTAATTATGACGGTATTCTTGTGTGGTGGTTTTTTATCTGCTTGGCTTCCTTATTTGGTTTACCATTTACCACCCTTCATTGAGGTCAACTGTGACAAGTTTTGTACATGTATGCGTTGCCGTGTCTCATAATAAGGTCCCCTGGCTCATTCTTCACTGGATAAACAGCATTTAATGCGTTTGGTTGGAAATACTGTTCATGGCTTATTTCCATGAGTTTCGATGAACCATCACATTGCCTGACTTACTGTTGATTGTTGGCAAAAAATAAAACAAATGAATTAATAATTGAAAATTAAAAACTTTATACGCAGGTAATTATTTTAAAACATCGATACGGTATACAAATGTCTATAGGTATATGTGTATAGGATCGCTTACCGAGCAAATGTTGATTCTTTATCGTTATGTCATATGGCGGTGGTGAAACACGTGGGACTGTATACACGTTTGTTATTTCAATTGCATATAATGACTTTAGTAAGAATACAAAAATTATTCAAAGTTAAATGAGGGCGGAAGATAATTGAAGGCATAAGCTCGTTTCCGTGTGCGTCGTGTTCGTCCCTGTAAGTTCGCACGCAGAACTCAGCCGGTCGATGCGGGCCACATTTTACGTTCTATTTCCGAAGAAACACGAAACCAACACGAGCAACAGCTATAATAAATTTCTTGTCTTATAAAAATAAAAGTTTTCTTTTTGCCAGCGCAGCTCGGGGCGGCCGCCACAGACTGGATGACACCAGTAGGATTACGCTCCTCTCAACACCGCTCGATTATTTTATTGCCTGGATCCACAGTCTAATTAAGTAAGCTGTTCTAACTATACTTTGTGTATAGTTAAAGTACGAGTAAGAAATAACTATGAAAATCAAATATGTAACGGAGACAAATACGTGAATAATAAAACTTAATTCGTGTTAATGGTACATTTGTTGATAAGAGCATAAGAACGTCAAAAGCGTCAAAAATATCGTGTTGACATAAATTACTAATCGATTATTTATTCTTGCGAATTTAATCGGTTCGAATTTCGTTAATAAATTATCAAACAAACTATGGCTACATTTTCTAGGCACCTAAAAAAGTTTACAACTGTTCAACGCGCGAAAGTATGGTCCAATATTTGAAGTCACAAATATTTTGAGATTCATACAAAAAATGCAGAGAAAGGTGATTACTGCGCTTTTACAAATAATTTGCATCATTGACAAACTTTAATCGACATAACTTAAGATCTCCTGGATGCCTGGAGCTTGTTTGATCTAGAGATCATTGATTGGTATGAGTAGTAGAAAGCGTCACTCGACGTACCGTTGGTCGCTACGCTATATCAGGGTGGCACGGAGGGTAGGCTGGAGTTGTGAATTGGCCGCGCAGCCCTCTCGGCATTATCGTGATTCATGCCGCTTATAATTTTATATTATGTTAAAACGGGGGGACGGGTGATATTAAAAATACAAGGGCTCGGTGAGCACTTTGCACCGTCTGCGTGGTAAAGCCAAGTTTGTTTGCGCCCAAACTACGAGTATCGATCGGACAGACGACGATACAACGAGAAGTAAACGATAAATTAACTCAACATCTTATTATTTAAACATCTAGACTAGGCCTACGTTAAGTTGTTCTGCGATTGGTATATTCCAATACTATCTGTACTCGCATGCCTCGCTTAGCGTTAGGTTAAGCTCGTGTCTGAATGGTTAAATAAATATACCTTCTGAATTTACGTGTAAGGTCTTATGTTTTTAGAGATTTCGTGTTGAAATCGTTTATGGGTTAAATATATATATATATATTTTTATACAAACTAAACTATAAAATAAGTGATAGATTTATCCAATTTTGTGCAGTCGTTTGGAAGTTGTGCACGTACTTACATTTCAGAGATTAATTTATATTAATACTAGCTGACACCATCAATGTTGTTGCGCCATATAAAAGTTGACGTAAAAAAATAGGGGTTGTGATAGAAACGTGAAAATTAAAGGTTGTATGTATGTTTTGGTGCCACACAATAAAAAAAAAATACTCCGTAAAACAAAAAAAATGTTGCGCGTTGGCCTACCTTATAACTTAAGGGTATAGTAATAGTTTCCAACCTATTCTCATACCTACCAAATGTACGTACAACATTTCATAAAAATCGGTTAATCTATTTCGGAGGAGCTTGGCAACTAACACTGTGACACGAGAATTTTTTATATAAACAGACTTATTGTCATTTTACAAATTTTTAATTTTTTATTTACTCGTCTACTGGCTCCCTCTTGAATTCTATACTAGTTACGTTCTCACATCTTGACGAAACATAAATATTACGTACATGAATTCAATCGGACGAGTTGTTCAGAAGCTTCAAGGTCACTAACAGATGTTTAGATAAAGATAATGCATTTTAACTTTCGAAAAACCACACGTACGTGACATAATAATATATTTTGTTAATTGAGACAACTGTACTAAAAGTAAATAGTAATTTACGATGTGTTTCCAAAAGGACGATATTCAATTTTGAGAATAAATCAAATTACGTTGTACGATCAAATCTTCGATTCTCGCCAAATGTAATTAAAATCGATATAGTGCAATATCATTTATTGAGTTATAGTCACATACTGTGTAAATTTGTAGTAATGAACGATTTCTACGCACTGCTAAATACACGTTTAATGATTGAAATGTATCAATGTTTCAGTTGCAATATCCACGAGTTAGTAATGAGTGTAATAGTGTCCATGGACGACAATGACTGTTATCCATCATTTGGTCCATATACTTGTTTGTCAGATATTGATATTAAGAATTAAAATTCATAACTACCTGATACCGCAAACGTTGCCTTGTTAAAGATTTGTTGTAAACATTTTAGTATGAAAAAGTAGGCTTTGGTGATAGCCGGGTGAAAGTTAAGGGTTTTAGGTATTTTTAATGACGCATGTAAAAAAAAATGTCAAAATGACGGCGGAAGCGACTTCATTTTATAATTTGTAAAGCGTATTGGTTGATCGTTGGTCTCCCGAACGGGAGGTCGTGCGTTCAATCCCGACCCGCACCAGTAATTTTCTAAGTTATGTGCGTAAACCGTGAAAAACATCGTGAGGAAATCTGCACACGAGAGAGTTTTCTATAAACTTCTAGAAGGTGTGTGAAGTCTGCCAATCCGCACTTGGCCAGCGTGGTGGACTACGGCCTTAAACCCTCTCAGTGTGAGAGGAGACCAGAGCCTAGCAGTGGGACAATTATGGGTTGTTATGTATATATGTATGTATGTATGTAACATGCAATTGGTCACGTCGGCAAATGTAGACCGTAGTTTATCATTCCTCTCGATTTACACAACTCTACGCACCTTGTATGCCCATGGTGTCTGCAGTGGAGTCCTCATGGGTTCTCGTTACTGAGGAGACTTGGACAGTACTACACTGTTCCATAGCGCATTGGAGGGGTTAATGGCAAATCGGAAAATACCAGGTCTTATGCCGCCGGAAGGCTTCTGCTTAACGAGCAGTCGTTACTGCTAACGATAACAGGATCTGACAGTTTAAAGTGATCTCTGAAACATGGCAGTACTCAAAATTTTTCAATAGTAGTCTTCAGCCTGCCAACCACCAAATACGGCCGAAGTTGCATCACCTACATCTGTATGATTATATTCTATACTTGTATCTAATGTACATTATATCTATCTATTCAAGAGATATGGCAATGAATATCTCAATCTCCAATATTATCTTCTCTCCTATATATAAAATTCTCGTGTCCACAGTTGCCATACTCCTTGAAAATGCTTGACCGATTTTTATAAAATTTATATATATTCGGTAATTCTGAGATTGTGTCGAAATCTATTTTCATACACCTAAGTGATAAGGGTGGTCAACCCAAATCTAAACGCGTACAGGCATATAACATTGATTTATTTATGAATATAAATTTCTCGTGTCACAGTGTTTGTTGCCATGCTCCTCCGAAACGGCTTGACCGATTTTTATGAAATAGGTCTGGGAATAGGTTGTAAACTATTTTTTATGCACCTAAGGTTTAAGGGTGCCCACGCCCAATACTTTTCTATTTTAATTTACGGACTAAGTTTTTAAATATTTTTTTTATGATGTGGCACCAAAAAACAGACACCCCCAATTTTCACCTTTCTATTACCAACCCCTATTTTTTTACGCCAATTTTTATTTAGCGAAATAACGTTGATTGGGTCAGCTAGTAATAATGTATAATCCAGCATAATTTACGTTGCGTTTTGATTTTCCTGCACGACGCCATTTCTATGCATATTTCATATATTAACCCTAAATATTACTGCCATATAAAAATCGTTATTCTGTACAAGGAGTGGTGTCAAGTGATCAGGCCTTATTCAGTGAAACAGCTAATTAAGAGAGGACTGGTAAATGATATTAAACATCCATGAATGTAGGTATGTGCGTTAGTTTTTAATGCTGATGTGTTTATATGGAAAAGTGTAAAAGAACCACATTATGTTATATGTAATGCGGGAGCTTAAAAGGGCATGTTTATTAACTTACTCGGGGTGTTCATGCCCTTAATATTTATTACATTTTTAGTGCTATGTGAGAATGTATTTTTAACCGTTCCTTCGCTACCGTAAATAATAAAATAATATACATATACATAAAGATTTTATTGATATCTATACTTATTATAAAACAAAGTCCCCTCATGTATGTGCCTCTTTTTCTCGAAATGTACCTACTGTAAATAACAATAATTTAATAATAATAAAAAATATTGTCAAAAATATTAAAGTAACAATAATGTTAAATCTTGTATGTATCAAAAAACGACAAAATGGAAATTAGCAATTGACATGAGTTTAAAAACTGTAATAAAGTTTAGAAAAAATATTTTTTACTATTGAGTCCGATATAGAGCATGGTACATTATTATTATTTACTTAAAAATTATCAATACGTATAATAGTATAGGATCGTTTTTCGTATGTTTCTTGTCAATCGGTTTATAAACAAAAAATTATGCTAATTTCATCTTTTATATGGCAATACAACGTTTGCAGGATCAGCTAGTCAATTTATAAGTCAAATAATAATAATCACATTATGATTGTTACTTATATTGTCAGCGCTACTGTTATTTCTTTTACATAACTTGAATGTTCAAGACATAATGATAATACCGTTGTTGATACAAACGTTTCAATGTAACGTACCCGTAGCAATAGTATTGCGTGACACGTCAATTTTCTAATAACGTAACTATATAAACAACGTATTTGAATATTATACCGGTCGTATCGTAAGGTGTTATCTAACTAATGCGTCTGAAACATTAGTATCAGTGTAATGTTTGAATGTATTCGTACCGATCCAGTGTTGAAACACGACCTAAAATACTATTATGGTATAAAGTAATAAGTGTCCATTGTTACATTGACACAATATCAACGCTGGGAAGACTCTCACTTAGCGACACATTACTGTTATATATTTCGATGAAATTCAAATGTAGCATTAATTAAAAAATTCTAGCTGACGCCGCAAACACGGTTTTGGCTATGAATTATTTGTAGTGAGAATTTGGCGGTTGGTGTTAGAAATTAAGAGTTGTATGTAAATTTACGAAAAAATTAAAAAAATATATTTGGGGTAAACCACTCTTGTCACTTATGGGTATGAAAAATATTATACATTTTCGTAAACATCTGTCAAGACGTGTGAGAAGATATGGCAACTAACACTGTGACACGAGAATTTAAATCGATGAACTTAATTTCACTCTCCCGTAACTTTCCACGATATCGCTCAGTGAGAATAGTCATTCGATCGTCGACTACGCTGGTGTAATCGAGTTAAACACAATGTATTAAATATGCATGTCAATTGACTGGAAACTGTAAGCGGCAGGTATCCGCGTGATTATGTGAGTCTGTCATACGTGGCCACTGTCGACTGTTCCGTGGGAGTTTCTACACAAACGTGAATTCCGGGTACGTAATACGTTACGAAAACGAACAATATAACACACATTTAAGAAGGTGGCACCTTAACATTACATGTTCATAAAAGGTGTAAGATTTTTTTTATCAGGGATGGCGTTAAGTTGACGACTTGTCTCGTGTCATCCGTGTTTACAAGCAATAGCGACCTATTAGTATCAAGAATAATGTTTTTTTTTTATGTCAGCCTACCACACCATCAACAAAAGCACAAATAATCCGTTATAATACGTTCAAAAATACTTTATATAAAATATTTTCGATGTATCGACATCCTATTAACCCTCAATACTTAAAAAAAATAAGTAATGTACAGTTGCGTCGTCGTCAATTATTTATTTATCTATACTAATATTATAAAGAGGAAAGATTTCATTGTTTGTTTGTTTATTTGTACCGAATAGGAAAAAGACAAAGCACCTCTCCGAAACGGTAGTAGAAGCAAAATATGACGTGCATAAGAGTATCAAGAATACCTATATGAATAAATGATTTTGAAT
>DWPQ01000187.1:0-20070 GCA_018251795.1 Perichares adela
CTTGAGCTTAGTACGAAATTCTGAAACGTGGTCATATTTTCGCAGTCCGAATATAAACCTGATACATAAATTTTGGAAACGCTCAAGCTTATTTAAAGCTGAGGCCGCGCGACACTTTGCGGCAGATTTGAAGGCGCCCTAATGGATGGTGCATGTATTGTTTCTATGTAGATAAATCGTCGATCGTCAGTTCGTCCGTCACTCGAGACATATCATTGTGTTCACATGTGTATTAATAAAAAAACCATTTGTATCCACAGCACAAGCAAACTGTCTCATCAGCGAGAACACATCCTACGTCTATATCCAATCCAACTTATTTGTCGAACGATTACAATCTCTATGCACTGACCGATAGAGTAGACTTCTCCGCCGCGGGATGCCTACACCGCCGTCTTAGGAGAAACACGTGTTAATATCGTACCTATATATATATCGGTATACTATATGAGTTACAGTTATCGACAAGCCTGGAGTAACACTATTATAATAATTATGGATCAAAATACCCCCAACGTCGGAGGGTAGGTAACTGTAAGCAATCACCAAATGCCGTTATAATTATTTCTTCTTACTATGTATAAGTGTACATTCTTCATAAACACTAAACACCGCGGAATATTTTCAAGTCGGCGAAATGTCCTAATCGCTAAGTCTAGGATTGACTTGCAATGTCCTATGACACTTTTGGTAAGGTGATGATACTTCAGTGGCAACCACTAGTCAGTTTGACTACTACTCAGTACTATTCCACTGCATGGCTAGTGCTTCTCCTGTATTAGAGGAGCCCTACAGCGTATTAACCAAGCTCCCGTGGCCCGCGTAGCGCCCAACCTGAGTGTAGATAAAATTCCTACGCCTCGGAAGGCCTCCGCCATGGATTAACGGTTGCTATTCAACAATAGTTTTCGTGAAATTGCTGTCACCCTTCCAACATTATGGTCTCTTACCATCGACACAATTTTGTTGGGTTGTGAGCAGTTCAAAATATATTAAACTTAAAATAGTATGCATACATTCTATTGGACGTGACACGCGAAATTCTGTAATAATACGATTATTAGATTCCTAAAAAATCTCACAAGAATTGCACGAAATAACAAAACTTTTAAAGAACAATGTTTAGTAACAGACAGACAGATGTGGCAATTTTATTACACTAGTTTAAGGGTTCCTCATTATATTTTAGCGACTTCATAATAAGCAATGATCAAATAAAGGTCCTAAAAGACATTACATTTAAATATAACATTGAAATATTTAAAGTTTATATCAGTCTTCTATCAATTAAACAAAAATATTCATGAGTTTACTCTAGGCTTGTCAATATAAATAAAAAATATTATAAACAATTTGTTACAAATTTATGCTAAAAACATTATACAATTTAACAACCTGGTGGTGAAAGAGCTTTTGAGACTGATATTAAAGTTGTTGATGACACAACTGGACAGGGCCGGTCTGTTGTGAAACCTATACAATATAGAAATATCATATTGAGATGTAACTATAAACTAACATCTAAGCTTATGTTTGAATTATACATCACCAGTATACTAGCATCTATGTACTGAGTAATTTGTATATTGTATCTGTATATGCAATCTGCTGTCCAACAGAAGCTATCCTCTCAGTCAGCAACGCGTTGGTGTTGTCTTTCGTGTTATGGATGTCAATGACGCGTTGACCACTTAACAGTATGAAAAAACTAGGATATATTATGACATACAATTTAATACTTTTCGTTGTGTGTGTATGTACAGGCTCGAATACATGTGAGGTCGCGCCCTTCAGCTAAAAGTTAGGGTAATTTACAGCAGCCCTGAATGCCCCACAGTACCCCCAAGCTCTTTCACCACAGGCCACGTTTGTCTGACATCAGCGCCGCAAGCGTCGCTCACCTGTGTGACGGGATCCTTCATGATGAGCACGTCGGTGACGGCTCCGAACATGGCGAAGTACTCCCGTAACTTCTCCGAGCTGGTCTGCCAGCTGAGCCCGCCAACGAACAGCTTGGAGGGCGACGGCGACGTCGTGCCCGTGCCCGTCGGGACCGGCGTGGAGCGCCCCGACGACGGGGAAGTCTCTGCGGGTGGAAACATGACATTCATTTAGCTATTGTCATTACGACATTTACGATAACAACTAATATTTTTGTATGTACAAACATGTTGTAGTTGCATCTAAGTGTGATAATGTTACGAGTCAGTCAGTCTCAGGGACTGAAGACGGTGACCGCTAGTGGTAATATGACATGATACAATTTGGTCTCTTGATCGGAACGTACCACGTTGCGGTAGGCGAGTCACAACGTCGCTGTCAGTGCAGGGACCACATGCCATGTATCAATGTATAAACCGATGTACGTCGAAATATTGTTGCGCACTGCAGCAAGACGTGACGCCGCAGTCCGGAGTACCTGTTCCTCATGTCCCTTTGCCCATGCACATCAATGCTGATGCATACATTGAATTAACAAAATAATTTACTACTGTGCCATGACTAACCTAAGAGACCAAACCTTAACATTTGGAAGCCCACAGAGACATGGTCACAACTAAACCGAACATAGTCTCTGATGTTACTCATGAGGCTCTTTCACATTCAGTTAATGTGAGTTCAGTGGCAATTCACAGAATCTGTAACAGTTTGTGCTAAGTAAAGCCAAACCAACCACCTAACCGATTGATATATATGTAAAAATCACATGTAAAGCAGATATAATATGTTTATCAAGCACAATGATAACATTTAATTTAGATTGGTCATCTAGTTGACTTACTCTCAGTTTCAAAACCAAATACACAAACCTGTAGTTACAAAAAATATATTTAAATTCAACTTAGCATTTGATGTAAGGTAAATAATAAGTCTGCAATCCATTTGGCAGTGCAGCCTCAAGCACAATTCTCAGTTAAGGCATATATTTATGGAACAGATAAATATTTTTTGGTGAGTATAAATTGTTTGTGATGTTTCCCCAGTGATGTATGCCCAGCCACAAACAATGGTAGTACACAAATGTTTGTAAGTATTTATTTTTGATTATTTTTTGTAAGCTGTTTTGATTACATGTTGCATTCTTATGTATGACCAAACATATTGAAACACAACTTGCGGGATGAATTGGTATACTTCATTTTATCACCACTAAATTTAATTCAGATCAAATACTAAAGGAATCTTGAAGAAATTACTAGCTACTGTTCTAAAAATGTATCAAATCTTTTTGTTATCTAGACGAAATCCATGATTGATACCCAACTTACTAGTAAGAATTCAGGGATTGTGGCACTTGTACACAATACAATTTATCAAATTAAAATGCTGATTAAAATTAAAGTTTGCAACATATTTTATGTGTAATTCATTAAAAAATATTTCAAAGTTAAAAAGAAAATGATAAGTATGAGGTAAGTATATACTAACTTGAATTCTAAATGTTTTATCTAATTGTGAAAATCAACAGCAGTTCTGATAAATGAAATAAGACTGCTAATATTAATTTAAACAACAACACAAAATTGGCATAATAAAATACTCACTATAAAGTGAACTAAAGGAAAATATATATGCTTAAATTAAATCTTTATGGGTTTAACGGCTAAAGAAAGTATTTATTACCAATTTATTATTTAAACTCAATAGCACTCAGAAACACTGAAATTAATGGATGGAACTTATACCTAAGACACATCAAATCTAGTTGTAAAATTTTGTAACAAATAATACAATCAAAAAGTTAGAAGTTAGCAAAAGTTCATCAAATTTAAATGTAAAAACTATAGATATTAAATTGGGAAACTTTTATCAAATTACGGCACGAAAAACTCAGTAATTCGTCCACTACAACATTGGCTAGAAATGTACTAATAAGAAAAACGTTAAGTACCCTTACTTATCTGTTGCACTGCAATCTGTTGCTGCTGTTGTTGATGAGCCGCAGCGGTGGCAGCTGCGTGAGCCGCCGCCTGCGCGCTCAGCACGTGAGCCGTCAGCTCACCACCCACCAACCCTCCATCCAGGACCTCCACACCACCCAGCGCGCCACTGGAATACACCATCATCTTTACCACCAACTTACTAACTGACACGGTTGAGGCAAAGCAAACACGAACTGACGCTTTCACTTCAGTATGACTATGAAATGAATAATCAATCGAACGACTTTTGTTTTTGATTATTTAGAGTTTTAAAACGGCCAGCGTTAAGTTAACTAAAGCACAGTTTTAAATGTAGTATATTAAATAGTAATTACATGTTAAATAAAGCGATCATTGTTCATTTACAACATACAAGCGGTTGTACGTTGATCTAGTTTGTTTTAAATATTTTTATATTTAATAAATTCATTTACTACTCGGAAGTTATGTCCACACCAGTAATTTTTTCAAATTGTTTTTGTCTTTGGCATTCGTACAATGTCATTGTCAAATCAAACGTAAGATTGTATTTCGAACAGAACGTAACTTGCTGCGACAATAGGTAAATTAATATAAATGCTAGTACGAATGGAAGTAAAATTTTTATACCTTTTTTATTTTATTTAAAAGTGTCCCTGAAAGTGTTCTAAATTAATGTTGTGTAGCGTAGGGCACTACTAACTAAACAGATTTTATTTCATGGCAAATATAATACAAAATAATACGATGTATTATTAATTTATAGTATATTTTTAACCACCAAAAAATCATGAAACGTTAGTAATATTTCAATATTATCAGGCGTTAATTCAAATTCAGATTTGCATCCCTAGAAAAGTCTCACTCTACTGATCCATATGCAAAGTACCTAGTTGTAGTTTGATAATTTTTCAGAAGAATCTTATGTAATTGGCGCTTTGCTCGAGTGAGTAACGAACGAAAAATCGAATAATATCTATATTACTTTCTAAGATGTGACGTTCTTTACAACTCTTTGTGTGCTTTTGTCGTGTTTTCCAGTTCATTGCCCACTTTCAGTTAGTTTTTTTTAACTTTAGGTACCTTTTTTAAATTCATTTTAAATTACGGTAAGTCAATTGATCTTCTGATAGCACTTTTTTATGACAATAGCTGCCGGGCCATCTGTAGGTTAGCGATAAATGCCCGTCATGGACGTCTGTGATACCAAAGGCATCACCGACACGTTGTCAGTGAAGAAAATATCGGAAGACCCGCTTATTATTGGCTTTCCAATATATATCACGGTTGATTCTATAAGAAGGATGGTAGGCAAAGTAAGCAGGAAGCCAGGCGGGTAAAAATCCTACCACCATGTAGTGCGACTCATGTTTAAATCATGAGGCTATTACTGCTTGTACTCATTCATATATGTTAAATTGTAGCAAAATGTATAGTTTTAATGGACTAAAATGTAATGGAGGAAAGACGTCTTCCTCTCTACTTTATTTTACTTTAAATGTAAGTAGACTAACATATGCAGCAAACTTTATGTGACGTCACGGTGTATGTAAATATTTGTTCTATTTTTGAAGTAGGCTGAATAATGTTCTTCTATCTACAGCGTCATACTCATACATTAATATATTAACATTATTTACGTAAGTACGAGTTGTAATGTGAAAATTAAATATCCCGCTCTTTTTAGGTTCAATTAACGTGATTATAGATTTTACAATTTAAAATAGGCGAGTATAATATACTATTAATTAAGGCATGTTATACTAGTCTAGTCATTGCTATTTTTTTTACGTATTTATATACACGTTTAGGGAGCCAATAATATGCGCTATCACCTCTATGGGCGACGTTCTTAACATTTCATTCGATACCACGGTAACTCCTTTGTCGGCTATCTATATCTATCTATACTTATTATAAAACAAAGTCCCCACATGTATGTGCCCCTTTTTCTCAAGATCTACTTAACGGATTTTTGTACGGTTTTTACTAAAATACAGTGCAATACTTTGAGAAGGTTATAGGCAATAGTGCATTACGATTGCATGTCAATTGACAGAAATATAACGATTAATGGTAAAAAATCTCGCCTGCTGGGGGGAGCTTATCGCGCGGGCGATGCCGCGGGCATAGCTAATGAATAATATATTACGATGGATGTATTTAGGTGAACCAGCGTTTTTATTATTTGTTTTAATTGTTCAAACACTGGTTACACACATTTACGCACATAAACAGACATTAAATTAAAAAAAAAAGTACGTATAACAGGCGGAACAGATATTTTGCATTGCCATTGTTGTTACTAGTGTTGTCACGCCAGCTTAACTTATTCTGATGATTAATGTATGTGTAAGCGGTTTGTGTAGGAAATATCTACGTTTAATATGTCTTGATGAGTTAACACTTAGTCAATAACTTTGATTGAAATGTTTTATAACTGTAAAATGGTCTGATTGATAGAATGATTAATCGAAACTCTCCTGTCACGATTACTCACTGCGATGGTAGGTGATTTTTTTTTCTGAGAATAAGTCTCATAGGGTTGTCATGATTAACTAAGAAGATATTATTTTGTTACCTTAGCGTTGAAAGAAAAATAAATATAGATCTGGTCGAAAAGTATTTACTGTGGATACGTTAGGAATAGGGTTTGTGTAAATACGCCACGAGTTATGTTAATATTCGGTTACGGAAAACATGTGACCATTTGGAAGTGTTTCCAGTAAATACAATCGATTGTTCCAGTCTGAAGAGACTTCTGTTAGTAGTTAGTAGTTCTAAGAGTAACAGAATATTTTCGACATAGAGATGTCGAAACATCGGTACAACATTGGTCGAAACATTGGTAAGATGACAACTAGAGAGTTGTCATCTTACCAATTTGAGCTGTTCTTTCATTTGTTTGAAATAGAATTTCACATATTTTATTGCTATCATGTTTAAAATAGACATAAGAAAATTACCATAATATAAAATACAGTTGGTAACCCTACACGCTCGAGCATCAAGTCATGACCTTGAACGGACTCGCTCGATGTAGTCACAAGTATGTGCATATTGTGCAGTTGCATGTTTCAAGGTTGGCAATTATACATTCCCTTCACAATTTAAAGTTTAATTTTTAAGTGAAGTAAAACGTCCTGTTTTACGAATATGCAAAAACATCTGACAAGCATGTAATATAAATATGTACTGTAAATACATAGATTAAGCTTAAGCCAACGTCAATAGATGCTATTTAGGTTCCAAACGAAATTGTTTACGGAAACTTTATATTAAAACTTGGGAAATGTGTATTTTACGAAGGAAGTAAAAACCCTCTCTCACTGAGAGGAGACCTTAGCCCAACAGTCGGACAATTATGGTGAATGGCGTTAGACCTTAGCCCAACAGTCGGATAATTATGGTGAATGGCGTTGTTTAAATTTCGATAACCGTAATAACAATATTTAATTTGTAATTAAATTATATAAATAAAATTTATTAACTATTTAATTTAAAATTACAAATATACATACAATCATTAGGATTAGGTTATTCAGATGCATGTGGTGCCGATTATCGTATAGTAGAAAGCCGCCTCACGCGCAGTTATTACATACAGCACAAATTATTCAATGAACTTGTCTCGTCAAACAGGAATTCGTCCAGTCGTTCTTCGCGGGTACCCTTAAACAGCACCTGCTCAGCGAGACTCTGCCCGAGGACTGGGCCTCGAAGCCCGTCAAGGTGCTGGTCGCAACCAACTTCGACGAGGTCGTCTTCAACAAAGACAAGAAGGTGCTGGTTGAATTCTACGCGCCATGGTGAGTTGATGATATTTCTTTCAGGATTAGTAGAATGGTATAGTTTGGCCTTCGTTATATATATATGTTGTGTGAATGTGTTTCGGTCGTTGTTCGAGAGCCAGTAATATGCGCATCTTCGGCTCCTATGGACCGGCAACGCGTCAGTGATGTCTTTGGTGTTGCAAACATCAACGAGCGACAATAACCTTTTAATATAAGGTGCCCTGTCTGGTCGTTTGCCGCATATTGACATAAAATAAATGTTGTTTCTAGTGTAAAATATGTGTATAAACCCCACTCACGGCTACGATGAGTTGGCATATCCATGATACGCTAAGCCCTTGTGATTGAAAATACTCTATTGCTAACTGATTAATAGGCCACATTAAAACAGCATGGTGAAGTTTTCTAACCAATAAAAATTACTGAGCGGAATGTTAAATAGTAGAAAAAAAAACGCGATCGCGTAAAAAATACGCGATGAACGTCTAAGATCATTAATTTAATATGTTTTATATTATATAGGTTATAAATATTTTGTTTTTAGGTATCTACTTAACCTGACGATTAAAACGTATTTAATGACTGAAAAATCTGCCCTTAGAGATGTGTCGCAATAATTTTCCAGTTGTTTAGTCAAGTGTACGATGATAGCGTCTCATCTAGACGTATTCAGTGGTCTGTAATAATGTACTTGTCGGGGCTCTGGCTCAGAAGCCGTCCAATAAATAATTATGTAAATGTTATTCACCATTAAGTACACTTGTTGCCACTAGACGCCACGCGGTGTGGGTGACATCACGCGCTCGATTACAACGTGTAACGAACTGCTATTTAATATCGGCCGACGGACGTGACATAGTAACGTCGAAACACTTGGACAAACTTGATACTGAATGTATTGATTAGTTTTATGTTACTTAATATGACATTGATCATGCTTTTGTTCATGTTCAGCAAATAGCCATCGCATTGTAAGCGCGCACTGAATACAATTCAAAGTGATTTATTCATGTCATTTATCCATGTATATTTTTCGGTTTATACTACATAACGTACTTTGTTTTTAGACATATTTACTAACTTTTCAGACTAAACTAAAATTAGTTTTATGCTAAAAATAACTTTTTCGAAACTTGTACAACCTAAACAATATTTGGTTACACAATGGTCAGTGATTCTAATATTGATGATTGGAACTGAATTTGCGTAAGGAAGAAACACGATACATTGATACCATATTATTGTGACTGTAACAACGTTTCAATAAACAAAGATAGATAATGCTACCCATGACAGTGATCTATCCTCTGATTACCGCTTATCAAATAAGTAAGGTTATCATAGACAGGCTATTGAAACCGACCGGCGGCGGTCGTAACATGAAATGTCTCATTTGTGTCTGTGCAATACATCATTCGAACTGAAGTACAAGTTAGGCTGAAACTATCTGCTTCACGGTATAATTATCAGTTGTAGTGTTGCCCCCTATCGAATCTTATCGATGTAAATAACGCCGCGGCCAGCTCCGATTAGATAAATATTTATATCATTTAATATACATATTGTATTTTAAAGAGCGCGGAGTACTTTGCTCTGTGATAACACATCAAACTGTAATAAAAGTAAAACGTTATGTTTACGAGCGTACATATGACCCATATTACGATTTTGATTTTAAAGTCATAAAACACATTGATTTAGTTGTGAACGTATCACAAATCTTTCATGTAGTTTACTAGAGTACTCACAACACATCTAGTTTTGTACAAGTAACCTTTTAACACGCTTTTATTATTAGCCTCACTGGTGACTGTGTATGTAAGGGAATTTTACATCTTGGATTTCACCGGCTCCGAAGTTTCGATTTCCCTGAAAATTTGTACACGTGTCAAAACTCGAGGATATATTATTATGCGAGTTTTTTTTTAGATGTTTTTTTATTATGATATTTTCATAGTTATGCACAGGTTTCATTATCATCATCACAACCCATTATTGTCCCACTGCCGGGCTCGGGTCTCCTCTCGTAATGATATGATAATAATAATAATATTACGTACGTACGCACGTATATTACACGCACGTATTACAAATATAATAATAACTTATCTTTTCTATTACGTTTACTGATGTTGGTTGCAGGTGATAGTTACAATTAAGGCGTTTCATCTTTGGGTTTAATTAAGGTGGCCAATATAACAATTTTTCTATCACTCATGCGTCATGTTCATTTTAAAAAAAATCCAATCTATTTCTTTCCACATACAAATCTTAATGATCCTTTATTCTACCAGCGTACGCGAGCAATGATCGTATTTGCAACGCGTGATCAAAACGTGCTTCTGTGATTTTATAGTAAAACAAATGGTACATATCTGTTTACAGGTCTTTATTGTTTGAGATTTATTTTGTGTGTGTGTGTGTGTGTACGTATGTGTGGGTTCTTGCTATCCAGGAATTCTAAGGTTGTGTTGAGCTGTGACGTAGTATATGACCGTTATTAATTTGTCTATCAGGTGCGGCCACTGCAAACAGCTGGTTCCTATCTACGACAAGCTGGCCGAGCACTTCGAGAAGGACGATGACGTGGTGATCGCCAAGATCGACGCGACCGTCAACGAGCTGGAACACACCAAGATCACGTCGTTCCCCACCATCAAGCTCTACACTAAGGACAACCAGGTATGTCATACAATGTTAAGTATTTACTTAACATAACTGTAACTTATGGTTTGAGTTATCTAGAAAAATACATTGCGGAATGGATTTACAACGCTCCCAAAAACTAAGACAGGTGACAGTATTGATAAGATCTTTCTTTGATGATGAGTGAGAAAAAGATGATTTGGATGAAGAGACTGCTTTCAACGTCGAGCGCCTTTGTAGGTAAAAACGTTGAAACAGTTTTTTTTCCCATTCATCATTAAAGGTATCATGAGTTCTTTTTTCTGCGTTCGTTTTCGGGAGTGTATGTCTTACACCCTGTATAAGGAGTCAATATTTTTTTGTTATTAATATTAATTGCACTAAATAAAGCTTTCAATTTGAGGAATGATCGTGTCAACTAAATATACGCATCGTCAATCATATCAGATTATAATTATTATGATAAGTTATAACTAATAAATATATAATAGTGTGATAAAAAAACAATTCGACTCAGATTAATATTAATTGTACTTTACACCAGTGACTTGATTGCAAAATGTGATATACTTTAAAAGTACAATGTCTCATATTGACTTAGATAAAGTTAAACATTATAAAATTCTTTATAGCCTGATCAAGTTAATAAAGTCATTAGAATACACAAACGAATGATTTTAGTGAAAGGTAAATAAGCTGTAATAGTTTAGGGGTTTCAAAATTTATTCTACTATATTTACACCTCTTTAAAGGGCTCTCTCTCTTAAGTTTTAAGTAATATTCATATTGGAAATTAATTATCTGCAATTTGTAAGAAAATCATTGTGACGATGTATATATCTTATACCATCCATAATATTCTCCAATGTCTAAATTGGTCTCTTTGTAGTCAACGGCCATACTTAGTGCTTCTTATAAAATCTCACGTGGCATTAACAAAAACTATATTTCTATAAAAATCACTTACTTTAACTTTTCGATGCACTCGTAAAACTAGGCAATATTCATTGAAGACTTTTTGCAGTACAAATCTCCATTTATTTTTTAGCTTGACACAATCTGAATCGACGAACCATAATAAAAACGATTTCGTGTTATGAGCCGGCTTAATCGTCCGGAACTGCTTAACAAAGTAGAGTGTTCAGTGGTCCAGAAAATAAATTGCGTGTTTTACATCATCTGATATAATTAATTATATGTTGTAATATTAAGTGATGTGAAGGTGACGTCGGATCGTTGTTTGATGTTGTATTTGTATTGCAGGTGCGTGACTACAACGGCGAGCGCACGCTGGCCGCTCTCACCAAGTTCGTGGAGAGCGACGGCGAGGGCGCTGAGGCCACGCCCTCTGTGGTTAGTAACACTTTTTATTATTACACTATTGATATAACGTTATTATGTCATTGTTTATATTGTTGGCTCTCGAATAAAAAGCAGATACGAAGGGACAAAAGTTACGGACAGATTAAAAAATGAGCATAACCATTCTTGGTGACTTGAAAATACACTCAGTTTGTTTGTTGATTTATGTACCCGAATAATAGTAGTGAGAGATGAAAAGAGAACAAAAATGGAATAGTTATGGGTTGTGATTGTAATAAAATGGTTATGCAAGTCACCAATAGACGTCTGTTATTTCGGTCTTTATACGTTTACTTTGATCAGTTGATAATAATGTGTTTTTATTTTCCACAGAGCGAATTCGACGAAGAGGAAGAACAAGGAAAGGCGAGAGACGAATTATAAGCACGTGGCGACCAGTTCGCTCGCAAGAGACTTCCATAGCGTATAGTTATTATATAGTCTATATCTTTGTACACTTAACACCACTCTGCATTTGGTCCGCTGGACCGAACTGTTAATGTTTATATCTATTTAAGGTTGTATTTGAATCTTATTGTTTGTTCATGAATTCTGTTGAGTGGAACCTTCTTTATAATCATCTAATGTTCGTACTAAATTATTTCGAGTCTCGGCTGCTAATGGTAACTTAATTAGTCATATATATTAAGAACGGCATTCGTTATTGATATTATGAATAATAAATACTCGTTTTATGTCGATTGGATCTCTAACAGAAAGAATTTAATATAATATTAAAAGCATAATTTATTTCATAATACGAACAGCAGCATGTAGGTACGTAATTGTTTAGTGTATTTATAATTTCTGTATCATGATGGTGTTGTCATCTTACACATTCCTTCTTCAGTACAATCTAGATTCGTCGAACAAGCGGGAGTTGAGTGAAAAATTGAACTAATTTTAAGTTTTATAAAAATATTTTTATACCTTATTCATCACAAGATATGATTTTATGATTATGACGATTTCATGTATTTTTCTACATCATTTTTATCTGGTTTCGTTACGACGTTAGGATAATCGTTAACGGTGAATTTGATGCACCGATAACTTTATTTTTCTCTAAAAATAATTAATTTTGTTTGCCATTTTTTATCTGTCTATACTGTAAATAATTATAGTGGATTTGCCGAACATGCTGTATGTATCTGTTGTGGATACAGAAATTGATAAATAAATAAAATGTAAGAAAAGTTATCGAGTTGTTTTAATTTCTTACTGCTAAGTTCACACTTCTTAAATACCTCATGAATGTTAATCGGTGTTTCGACGTGTTTTACATTATGAGGCCAGTATACATGACAATTTTCGATAATATCCAGAAAGAATTTAAACTCTGCCGGTTACACTGGTGGACATGCTATGATTGAAAAACCTCCAGCTCAAAGTGGGAGTTACGAGCTGTGAAACTAAATATGCACCTGAATGATAAAGAGCAGTTTCTTTTTGTATGAAAATGTCTTCAGAAGGCCATAGATTAATTTTAGGAGTAGGTATCGCACGTACACAAAAAAACTACGTTTCTATTACTGTGACCTAAACTTTAGAATTAGTAAAAGATAGTGTTTTAATTAGCTCAATAATTCCTGGCCAACGTAGGTCCATAAAGGAAAATGCCTGGAAAAATAACAACACAAGTTTATACGATATCATAATTTATTATCTTAAATACAACGATTAAAACATAAAATAACTCTTTTTAAATAATTAACATTAAGCTTGTTCTTTTTATAATTATCACATTAACACCAAAATACCATTTATAGCGACAGAAACTGGAATGGTTTAGTTCGTGAAGCGACCTGTGGATCAACGAGTCATTCCAACAATCATTTCAATATGTTCATTAGTTTGCGTTACATGCCTTATTTTATGGTTATTTTTGTGCACGGTGCAAATTGAAATAAAGACTTCTTAACATTGGAAATGGTTTAACAAAACCTTGGGGCAGGTTGTAATTCGTTAGTATTAAAAGCACGTATAATACCGTCCACTCGCATACACTATTTATAAATAATAAATTAATTAAGGTAATTTATACATGTACAATACACATAAGTAAATATATGTATGGATCAGCAGTCCATTTAATACGATATAGCTTAAACAACAAGAGGCTCTAGTCACTAGTAAAGATATTGTTTAAAAAGTCAAGATTTTTAATAACATGTTTACATTATATGTACCTAATCATTACAAAATAAAACTTTAATACGTAAGTAGTGCATACATCGCGATATATTCGCGGCGTTGAAATCGATAATCGAATCGATATCTGGTAGTCGATAGGTTAGAAATATTACTTTACTTTGGTTATGGTTACTATGGTTACTCGCGTTATCACTAACAGGCACCGGTTTAGTTACGTTACTACCGACCAGTAAATATGGAAGAGGCGGGATATTTAATATTGAGGTTATCAAGAAGACGTCTTGTTATTGGGGGCTGAATTCCTTTGAACATTCTAAAAAAGTTTAGTCAATAGCCACCGATCTACTGAAAATCATTAATCGATTTCCTCGATATAAACTGAATGTAGGTAAACCTTTTCCGTCTCTATACATATATTATACAGTAATTTAGCGACGAAGTAAATGCTTTCTTTCTACTGAATCCTAGTACCGGAGTACAAGGACATCCACCACAATTGAACTATTGTATTACAAAGAATCGTAATAATATCATGATTATAAAACAAATATTTATCACATGCCACGCGCTCCTCTCGCATCAAACACTATAAATTCCTAATTCAGAGTTACACAATTCGTGCTGTAAACACCAAATCATTTTGTTATAAATGCTCCCGTAATCTCTTCAAGTCTACACGATTTATTGTTTCTATATTACTCCTAATAAAATATATATCTAAATGTGCGTTCTAACTGATCGCGGTATCGTAAACCCGTACGTACAGTTAATGTACTGTGTAGTTTTGAGTCAACACACGTAAAAAACACCAATATACCTCCATCAGTTTTGAAATTGGGAAATATACTCCAACAAAGATCAAGAAAATATCTCTTTGAAAACGTTCATACTTAACTGGGTTAAAGGCTCATACTCGGCTGGTCTGTTTTTGGGTTTTAAACTTACTATTCAGAGACCATTGACCAACAAATAGACTTCTTACTACGCATGTATATCCTCAAAGGCCGTGCATCCTAGTTTCAAATGACATACATCCCGGACTACGATACCGCTCAGCATAGGACGCGCCACAAAGGTTTCGTTTTATATATACACACTGGCTGACAAACTTGTTTTCATACATATTTAAATGACCTTACATGACATACGATGAACTTCAAATAGAGTGCCTTAGTTTACTACATATATACTTCCATAGATACAGTTAAAATATACTTGTATACATTGCATCTGTCTGCCAAAGGAATAGTCAGGCGGTCGACATAAAAACTGTACGAATCTTAACGATTGTAATTCCGTGAAATATTGAATACGTATGCCACGTCTCATGCATATATATACATTGTTTGAGAACATCTGGAACACTCATTATGTATATATAAACGGATCCCGCGACAACGCTCGTGTACAAACAACGATACAAGACAGTGCTCTTCTAAAGCTCTATAGCGGCTGTTGTATTTCGTTAACGTTAAGGTTTACAATTCTCTGGCAGGGACGCACCGCTGCCGTTATCATCTGAATAATGAATATTGTGTACGCGACCCTAACATTTAATATTTTAAAAATATGTATTTCGTAAGCCCCATCGTTTAAGCTTACAATTGTTGAAAAAATCCTAAACACTTAGTAAAATAAACGATCGTTTCAATACTCAACAACGATTTTTGTATTGAATAATTTTAAGTTGAACTCATTTTAATAAATTAACTCGTTAAGTAAATATAATCTCACCAAGGGCAATCCAATATTGGCAATAATAATTCGTAAAGTAAAAAACAACTTCATGGATTTAATTAATACGATAAAATACTTACTCTTATAAATAAGACAACGACCATTTATTTTTAGTATGATACGGGTATGCAAGACCTATATATTTATATGCCGATATTACGATCCATGTGTAAACAGCCACTGGGTCCAAATATCGACTGTCCGCGTGAAGCTGTAAGGCCGCTAGGGCGAAACAGCAAAATGACCATCAGAAAAAAAAATCGATATATAAATGTTATATGTCCTGGGTACCCGTATCATTCTAAAATGATGATGATTCCATTTTCGAATTATACGATCATTAATTACATTCGAACATCATTACCGTTATCTGCAAGTTCAGCAACAGGGGTGTAATGACATTGTGACGTCACAAAAACAAACGCAAATTTTCTTACAAAGCCGTAAATCATGATTATAAAATTGATTTTCAGATAAGTGTCGAATGGCAAATGAATCGTTTGTAAAGAGGTTTTTATATATACAAATACTTAAAAAACATACGTCAAATATACATAACTTAATAGTCTTGCAGAATATACGAGGGGGCTGCCATCAATATCCAAAAATGTCTACATAAATATAATTAAGCATAGTAATAAAATATTTTAAAATTATTCATGCTGATATAAAACTAGACATCTAATTCATTTACAGGCAGCCCTCTACAGATTTTCTTACGTTTCCTATTAATATTAAATTCATAGGAAGTTGGAGGTTTTAAAATTGTTTCATATTTTTTTTGAGTTTGAATTAAAATCTTAACCGTCGTGGGGTTTTTTTTAAATGTTGTTTATTTTTAAATTGAATGATGTGTAAGCATCATCAACAATATAACTTCATTGTAATTAAAATGACCTGTTGCTAACTTCAGAGTCAGATATAATGTTGATGGTAAACATTTGGTCAGCTTAAAATATTTCAATGTAATATATAATAAAAAAGCAGGCACCAGTCGGCATCTCGCCAGCGCCGCATTACTTACATTGCGTACAATAATTCGATGCAAAAACAACATTAACTAATTAAATTACACCACATATAGAACCGAATTGAACATAGCAACAGGATGGAGGATGGATACACTATGGAGCGAAATAGTATATTACGACACGACCGACTAAGCGGTCTATCACTGCACGGAGTGAAGTTAACTAAAGGTAGTGCAATAATAGACCACGTAGGTCACAAGTATCGTATATAATTTTATAGCACTGCGTGATATAAACACGCGAACAGATACGACCGTGCGTAAAGTGCGGGTTTAGGTCACACCAGTGCTATAAAATAGTTTAAATTATATATGAACAATGTGGAGTTCTTTCGGCAACTACTTGCGCCAGCGGATCGATGTCAACATTTCTCGTTTAATACTCCATTTGATAATAAAACACCTGCCGAGGAGTTTCTATCGACGATTTCCTCCTCGGCGATTAAGCACCTTTTCGAAATGGTAGTACAATAAAGAAAATTGGATTTACATGTGGATTTTCAAAATCGAAAGATACTCCTTACATTCGGAATTACTTTTTAAGTTTCACTTTTGCTATGATCACACCGGCTCATACGTACTAACTCAACATTTACAAAAATGGTCTGGAATACAACGACTTCATACTTACAGTATATTAACAATACTTGCTATATAAAAATGCGCCGAACACACTAGACTAACTCTAGGTTCACTTTTGAGATCTAGATAGACATATTGATGACCTTACACCGAGATCGGGAGAACGAGGAAAACACAATAATTGCGGGTAACAGACCAACTTCACGGATTATTTTGCTTGTATGTAGCCGTAATAGCCCGTAAACGTTAAATCCGTGATACCTCTGCATCAGAAACGCGTTTCTGAACAAAAGGGTATCGATCAATGCTCTTCTTCACTATTCTAATTGACAGAAGCAAAAACTGAAATTTACAAGTGCATCAGTGATACCCTTGTATTTACGAGGGTATTCAAGTTATTTTATTTAAATTAACTTGAACGTCTCTCCAACTCGGCAAACAAAATATGGTAACAACGAAAGAAGTGAAACTTCATTTAAACGAGAGTTGCTAACTCGTAACGTGATTTAACAAATGTCAAGTTCAATACTAACCTGCCAGCCGCGTATTCGAGACCATCCATTCAAGATAACATAATAAACATAACATGCTCGGTATCGCGACGCGGGCGTTACACACCAACGAACAATGGAATCTTATCGGATCTGTTCGTCTCACTCGCACTGTATACCCCTCTCTGTCTTTTCGGAGGAATAATACACGTTACATAATAATTATACTGTTCATCGCGTATCCGTTAAAAGTGATACTTAGATTTGTTTTTTATTTCATCAAAAATTTTGTTTCACAAGTATATTCTTACCTATGAGATGTAAGTAAATTTGAAATTAGAATATATTTGATACTAAGTAATTGTTTTTGCTGTGATATTATAATCTCATCTAGTTACATGAAAATGAAATTATATGTAATGGTGATCTATCCCTTCCCTCGCTTGATGAAAGTAATTTCCAACTTGGTTAAAGGTTAGGTGATTTTTCAATAATACCCATAAAATTAAAATATCTCGTGTGTACACTACCTACACCCCTTGGACTACAACCAATTTTCTTTATTATATCTATTATTTATGGTCAAAGACTTTATGAAGCTGTATATATTGTCTTTGGTACAATAGTAACAAGAACGTCAGATTCCATTGTCCATCGGTGCGGGTAACAATAATATTTTCAATGTTGCGTTCAGAGCGCGAACATGGAGTCCTGCCCCTCCTTGTTGATCTGCCGATGTCGCGGGGTGGTGGGGGGCTGGGCGGCGGAGTCCCCGGCGCTGGGCAGAGCGTCCGCGGCGGCCGCGCGCTCCGCCAGGAACTTGTCGAAGTCGCTGCTCGTCACACTGTCTTGAGCGCCGTTCGCCTCACATGACGCCTGCCGGTATACCGTTGCTAAGTTACTTTTTTTTTTAAATCGTCATTTAACCGTAATCCACATAGGAAAAAGTGTATGTAATGTAGAATGCTTCTTCTTATCTCGTAAAAGAAATTTATTTCAGGAGACCTAGGAATTGAGACGTGATTAAGTATGTTAAATTACAGTTTATATGGTTCAATTTAGTTGTTACGTCCAAAGTGAACTCTTAATATGAGCAAAAATACTGTTTGTAAGGAAGTATGAATGTTGTGAATTATATGTTTTACATACCCTAGCTACTACTGAAATCTCTGTATATACTTTATATACATATATTTATTTTGAAAACGTCCAAAGCGATCAATAATTTCTAAAATATGTGAACCATAAATTGCCACAATACATAAATGCATTAAAACAACTCGGACCGTTTTCTATGAAGTTAGGGGCAATATTATATAATACAAAATATCCAAAACAATAAAAATACAGGATTTTTTCTAAATAATGATCATATTCTAATGTAAATACTTATTTTTGATTTTTTTTTATTTTTATTAAAATATCAAAAAATTGTTTTTTCAAACTTAAAAGTAAACATTTAAATGAAATAAAATGTACTTTTACAAAATTCTTGTTACATTAATTCGATATATAGGCAAAACCATAATTAATTGGCTGATTCATTAGTTAAATGTTATATACATTGCAATTTAACAAAATGTTTACGTTGGATGAACTTGTTAATTAAACGTACATACTATATTAGTGTCAGCGGTGTACATAACGGCGTGCGTGCAGAGGCAAACAAATAAACATAAATAATAAACAAAAACAACAAACACACCTTCTCTTGAGCTAACCAAGCGGAAATCTCATCAAACTCCCTCTGATCCATCCCCGTAGGCTGTTGAAGGTAAATTATAATAACATAAATAAAAAAGGAAGGAAGGAAAAAGTATATAAATAATATTGTATAACAAATATTTAACATATTTATATAACTAAGAAGAATGGGAGAATGTGGCCCAACCAACCAACAATATGTGGGAAACTCACTCTTAACTAGATGTAATAACTATATGCTTAAAATTATTATTTATACTTATATTAATTATTATTTATATTATAAAAACAATTATTTATTGGGTGTCACAACTGTTTACTGAAAATGGATTTTATGCTTATTCTATCCCAATTGGATTAACAATAATTGCCACGGCAACAAACTGTATCCGTACAAAAAAACATAAAAAAAATGTTTTTTTGGTATTTGATTTGGAAATAAAATATTTTTAAACTTTACATTTTAAAATACTTTTAAAATGGTTTTAGAATAATACTAGTACAAGTAATCTGTGCAGTTGGGCCAACATTCAAACATTAAAAATAATTTATAGAAAAAAAACCTGCCTTCAAAAAGCTCCTACATAATATCCGTACCAGGCGTGAATAACTTAACAAATCGAAAATGATAATTTTTCAGGGCAGCCATTTTTAAGTTTAAGTTTCAT
>DWPQ01000188.1:0-20053 GCA_018251795.1 Perichares adela
TTTGCCATATAATATTTTGTTAACAGACCCTTACCCTTATCTCGTAGGGGTATGAAAACTAGTTTACAACCTATTCTCAGACCTACCGAATATACATGTAAAGTTTTAGAAAAATCGGTTTAGCTGTTTTGGAGTAGTATAGCAACTAGCACTGTGACACGAGAATTTTATATACATACTAGCTGAATTTAACCAATTATTTAACACCATTCACATCAGCAGTTGAAAACGTTAAAACCATTTCAAAAATAGTATTGAATAAATATCATCACATCAAAAATTCATGCTTTAATTAATCTCTAACACGTGTACATGAGAATACAATTCTTTAACTTCAAAATAAACTAAATTTTGAGTTAAATCACTTTTGTACACAGTGCAATATGTCTGCGATGAAAGTAGCTAAAGAAAAAGCTGTTGTCCGTCCACATCTGATGATTACGAGCCCATATAAATTGTATGCTGTCTTGATTAATAATCATTACAGGGTTTAAACCCACTGCGAGAGGCTTGATGTACCGAGGTACTACCGAGAACTGATTCAACGAAATAAGTGGTATTAACATGTATTTGGTTGATTAACTTTGATTTATATCAATTAAATTGATTGGTTTTTAACGAACGGGAACTCATTCGTTAATTTTATACCTATGATTCGATAGTTACATTACCCTTAATACCTTTACACATGAAAAAGTATGTTTTCGAAGTTATGTGCGTATTAGAAATTAGTTACTAAATGTAATTAGGTACGTCTAATTACCTACTCTAATTCTAATTTAATTTAAAATTAAGTTATTACAATTACTTGCGTTGGTAAACGAAAACATAGTGGGGACACCAAAGCCCCTAGACAAAAATCTTTGCGGTAACTGTTTAAGTTCACGCCATTTTTTAAATGTATGGTAATGACAGTCCTTGCGGAAAGATGATGTGTTGTCCCGCCAAAAACATCTATCGCGTTACCCCTAAGATTTCTGTCAACCTCTGTCAGGAGCTCTGCACAGCTGAGAGTTATCGATAACATGTTTGACGATGAATGAATGGCTTGATACCCTGTCAATGTGAGAGACCCGAGCCTAGCAATAATACATGATAACATGATCACACAAAAGACAAAATTAGTTACTCCCGTGACGGAATACGACGTAAGTGTGACTGAGAGTTCTTCATAATCTTCTTGAGGGTGTGTGAAGTCTGCCAATAAATTGGCCAGCTTGACGTCAAGTTAAGTCCGCACATTGTTACTCTTGAGCTGAGTGATTATGGAATGACACGATGATCACATATATAAATTCAGGTTAAACCATGAGCAAGAGTTATATGCAGTGATAGCCTAGTAGTTTGAACATTGGGCTCCCGAACGGGAGGTCGTGCGATCGAATCCGGCGCGCACCAATATTTTTTAAAGTTATGGGCGTATTAGAAATTAATTATCATTTACTTCGGTGAAGGAAAAGATCGTGAGGAAACCTGCACACCGAAGAGCAGAGAGTTCTTCTTAATGTTCTCGGAGGCGTGTGAAGTCTGCCAAACCGCACTTGGCCATTGTGGTGGACTACAGCCTGTGGTGTGAGAGGAGGTCCAGCCTAGTGATGGGACAGTAATGGGTTGTGACGACGACGATGCAGTTATATATCTCCTTAAACCCCAAAAAGGATTAACTTCAAATCCTTATTATCCACTCACCAGTCATACCACGAACTGAGGCAACTCGCAAATTATAACGCAATTAAGATCATTTCTTCGAACTGCCGTTTAAATATACATCAACTTCCGACTGCAGCTTACAAAAGCTCTGTAAGCTATAATTTTAGCTTACTCTTATGCAAATGAGGTTAATAATTGAATTTTGGTAGCTCTACTGCAACTGAGTAACTGTGGTAATGATATAAAAAAAATATCATCATATTTAAAAATTGTATCATATACGTATGTGGATTTTTTTTTATCCATTTTTACTTCTAAGCAATTATAGAATATTTTAATTTCTGTTATGAATAATTTGTACTTTTAACTTAATTTTATGTTAACATAATTTAATTCAATTTTTATGTTATTTGATATCTTCTTTTCATGTTGTCGTCCCTATAATTATTCTAGCAGTTACCCTTCACTTTTTTGTAATATTTATTTGTAAATATCCTTGTGTATGTTGGTATATGTTGGCGACCTTTTAACAAATAAATGTAAAAGATAATGCAATGTTAGTAGTTTGATGCGCTTACCTTGCCACTTGCACTAGACTCAACCCTAGATTATTATCAAAATCTTAAAAAAATGCACTTGGCTAGGGTGGACTATGGCTTTTGGCAAAGGAAGATGCAATTGGGATAGCAGTGTGGGTTCTAAGCTGATGAAAAGTTTATTCACAGACAAACTGACTGACATTCCTCAGGAAGACATCGTAAACTATTAGGCCCTGTAGGTAACGATCCTCGAAACACATAATTATGCATCCCACTTTACGATTTCAAATATTTTGGCCACACAAGGCCCTCGTATATTTGCTATGCATACGTAATACGTCGTGGCAAATTTAAACATTCCTTTAACAAACTAATACAGTCTCAAAATTGAACTCTAATCCTTATAAATAAAGTTTAGATAGCAATGTCAATTTACAAATGAATCATTGTACAGTAAATACAATACCAATTTATAAATTAACATTATCTCGCGTTAAAACAATGAAATTTCAACTCTATTTCATTCCTGTTAAGTACTAACGTAACCAAACAAAAGGCATGGACAGTTTCGTTAACCAAATCAAAATTCGAACATCGAATCGATCTAATACAGATTAGAAAACTATTGTTGTGAAGTCGTAAACTGCCAATTAAAAACTGGTCATGTGTAAAACATAAAAATTCGATCCTCGCGTCGAACTTCCGCGAACTATTTTATATATCCCACTCAATATTAATCACCCTCCGGACACAAATCATGTAAATAAAGCTCAATATCGCATATAAAATGTCATACGTCAATTCTTTTTTTAAACTGTCTGACTGCATTCAACGAAATTTCGTCACTGAAGTATGTCAATTCAAAAACACAAAAGTCAAATTCGGGTGCCCATCCCACAATACAACCTTTAGCGACAAAAGTATTAATTTTATATTAGTAGCCCTTGATAAGGGATTGACACGTTGACTGTATCATTTTCCACTTCATCTATAACCATTATTCCTTAATGCTTGCATTCTATTTGAATAATAGAATAACAATTAGAGAATTCTCAAAACGCGTTAATACAGACTGCATAGAGTTTTAAATGCAGTAAAATAAGTCCCCCGAGATGCAAATACTCGACCATTCAAACCGTTTCGATAAGGACAGAACGATGCAACAGAACGAGACGGCAATTTTTTTCTATATTTTTTTCTTGTCACAGAGCAACTGCCAGCTTCCAAGAAGGTGTAAAGTGGATTTTATTTTGTGTTATTTGTGTTATTTTATTGTATTGTTAATAAGCATGGTAAGGGGACCGACATAAACTATTATTAAATGGTTATTTGGAACTAAATAGAATATGATGACCGTGGATAATCGTTGAATGGGAGCGAAGCAATCAGGGTCCATTGTTATCGCGCTGACTTTTGACGTCTCTATTGTGCAGTCTGTACAGCCACTCGAAGCTAGATTTATAATCTGTGAAATAAAGGTTATATTCGTTTGAGAGTTTTCGCGCCAATTGATATATTATTGGCAGTAACCATTGAATGTATGGAAGTTGATATAATGTGTTAGAATGTGTATATTCATAGAAAGATATCGAAGGATAATTTGTTAGGAATAAAATTTGTCGCCTGAGATGTTTCTTATTCAATTGTGGATGGTGAAGTGTGAACGGACAATAGTTACGTACGTGACAATACCTTTTGTAAATCATGATTTATTTTCTGTTGGAATTGATGACATTTTCAAGCTGTTTTAATTGTTGTTTCTATGTTAAATTAAGTATTGGTAATTTACGAGTGTGTTTGGTATGAACTACATCAATTGATTTATCAAAAAAAAAATACTAGATCACCCAGTACCAGGAACTCTAATTAATTATATCTTTAAGTTTTAAGGTTATTGAGATTTTGCCATTATTTTTTCTTTATTTCAATATTTTTAAAATTATACTTAATTCAAAGCTGAAAACTGTTTCAATTGTGTTAGTCAATTCTTTCACATATGATACAATGCTTGTAATATTCAATACAAATCTCGTCACTAACGACGTAGTTGTCTAAATGCTGATGAGTTTATTTCGCCGTTTTTTCTCATCCATGATAAAGCACCTTAGAGAAACGGTGTCAGAAGCAAAAATTAACGTGCACAAATGTATCAGTGATACCTATATGGATAAACTAGTAGACCCGGCAGACGTTGTCTTGGCCTGAAACGCAGTGACTGGACCAGGACAATGTTTTTGCAGAACATTGTTTTAATGTATCTCGTAAAACAATAAAAATCCTAGAAAAACTAAAAAAAAATGGGAAAGGTAGAATATTTTCATCCAGAAGGTAGAATATTTCAAGTATCTGTATATGAAATTTCATGAGAATCGATTCAGCGGTTTGGTCGTGTTCTCGTCACAGACAGACAGAGTTACTTTCGCATTTATAGTTTAATTATACTAATATTATAAATGCAAAAGTAACTCTGTGATTCATGAATATCTTGGAAAGAACTTTTGAATGAATGGAACTACTTTTTTCATATTTTATAGTTTTTCCAGGAATTTCATTAATTTACCGAGATAAATAAAAACAACAGAGGAATTGCCCTGGTATAGTCGCTGCTTTTCGTGGCAGAACAAAGTCTGCCAGCTCCACTAGTTTAAAAATATAAATAACTAGCCGAGCCCGCGGCTTCGCCCGCGTGGAAAGCTCTCAGCAAGCGAGATTTTTTAACATTAATCGTTATATTTCAGTCAATTGACATAAAATCGTAATATACTACTGCCTATAACCTTCTTAGAGTATTGCACTATCTCTCAGTGAAAATCGTACAAAAATCCGTTCAGTAGATTTTGAGAAAAAGGAGCACATACATGATGGGACTTTGTTTTATAATAGGTATAAATTTGAATGTTTAAAATGTCATTAACTGAAAGCGCGATTTAAGCTTGATAAAATCTCGCTAACGCATTCTGTGTAACCTAATGCACCCTCGGGCTATGAGCCAGTAATTTATTTGACACAGGCACAATTCGCTCTGCGTGTCGCAGGCAATCGGGAACTAATGTTTCGTAAATTGTTTGGTTATAGAAATAATGGACGTAATAGGTTCAGTAGCGCATTATGGGGGTGTGGGAGAGATTTAAAGTTTTGATGGGAAAATAAAACTGGTCAATATATGTATAACTCTGCGCGTATATTCATGTACATTTAGTAATGTCATTACTCTAAGCCTGTATTATCCTAGGGAATATTGCCCGTTATATTTTAAACATATATTTCTTTTTTTTTTGTTTCTGATGGATATTTTCCTGTTGGCCCTAGCGGCCTTTACAGCTTCACGCGGACAGAGAGGCGAGCGTGGAATGCTCCGCCAGAGATGAACTTAAATTAACAAGGAGGGGAAACCTCTTCGAAAAATCGGGGCTTACTTATTTCGTTTGTGTTAAGATAGTATTTAGTAAGCTGAGTTAGCCGGACGGGGTGGCTAGCCACATAATTCGAAGGTCTGATAGAATCGATGGAGAAGAAAGGTTCTCGAATGGTTACCTCGTGTTGGCAAAAAGAGTATAGGACCACGACAATTTGGACTCACGACCTGACGAAAATAATTGTATCCGCAGGATTCAGAACGCCCAGGATAAGTTGCGCATGGTAGAGGAAGTTTATGCCCAGTGACTGACTTCTAAAAACTGATGGAACCAGAAACCATAGTAGTTTGAGTATTGATTTAATGTTTACGATTCAAATTTTTACTCTACGTGAGGAACCCGTGCTATAAGGTTAACAAGTTTTGTCACAAAAATACTAGTTTATTTGTCTAGATTAAAAATCTGCTTAACATTGATATTGTATGATTTTGAAGAACTTTTCCTACATAAATGTGCATTAACCGTACATTAATAGATGAATTCAATAAGTGCTGTTAAGAACGTTTTCAGTTAGCTGTAGCTTTACATAATATAATATATGCAATATTATTATATCCGAATTATTACAAAAGACATTTCTTCGATACATATTGTAATGCCCCGTCTATGAATAGAAACTGGTTATCGATATACATTAGTTTTAAATACATAGGTATTTCATTTAAGAATATCATGGAGCTAACTAGGAGGATAAGAGTTCATTATACTTAGTTCATTGCATCGATTTTATATAAATGAACATGACGCCGAGATATTATGGACGTGTCTTGGCACTCGTCCAATGTTCCATTACAAAACATTCGTTCAAGTACATGTAAAATTCAAACAGGACCTCACGAACTGAAAACAATTTCTGTTCTTATTTTACTCATACTGAAGTAATAATCAGTGTGTCTAGTGTCTTCAACGTCGATCCCCGACGTCTACTTCCCGAGATTGATCCCTTCACTTACCTATCAAATTAAGCACATTTCGGTAGAGGAAAACGTCGTGAGGAAACCGACATACGTGAAAGTTCGCCTGAATATTCTCGAGGATCTATAACTCGCAGTTGGTTAGCTTACTATCTCAGCCTTAATACCTTACATTGTAAAACTGTCTCTATCGTTAGTAAGAGCGGGGTTCCATATTCGACCGCAACTGAAATCCTTTTTATGACAATAACCAAAAAACGAGCAGGGACATCCATAACACCAAAATCTAATACTAATAATATAAAAAGGAAAGATTTGATTGTTTATTTATTTGTACCGAATAGGTTCCGAAAATACTGGACCGATTTTAATGAAATTTAGCATACAGATAGTATAGAACCTGAGAAAGAACACAGGCTATTTTATATGGCAACAACAACGTTTGCGGGATCAGCTAGTAATATATAAAATAGATATTAATTTATTTTCCTCATTCACAAAAGTTAAAACATTTTAAAGAGATATATATATCGGATACAATACAAATAAATATTTTCAATGGTAACTTTGTAGTGGCTGGAGTCCGTTCTAGGACAGCCTGTATTGAAGTATTCGATTTATCTTGAGATTTCAAGCACCTTGAAAGTTACGATACATTCCTTAAGATATTTTCTGTTAAAGCTAAATCAAGTGATACTTAAATATTTTCCAACATTCAGATAACATCGATAGGTGCCATCGCATTGATAACATTACAATAAGTGCTTTCATGGCTACTGTTACAGGCAAGACACTCCCCAATGGTTCAATGCGTAATTCCTACATTATCAATTAAACCAGTAACCTTCACAATGCCTGAACTGGGATACGTTTACAATTTATTACCCGTTATTAATATCGTCATCTGCAATTCTACAGTAACACAATACTGTCGGCTTGTTGCTCCTCTGTTGATATATCACTCTGTATCCTTGATCGCTGGAGTAATGTTATTATGATGAATGCTTCCGAACATCACAATCGCGTCTAGAACAATTGACGATTATCAAGAAAACCTGAACTAATCATTCGTTATAATTATTAACAGTGTCGAACTGCCTCTTCTTCTCTGATTCGTCTTTATCAGTGTTATTACCAAAAGCAAAAAAAAAATGGGCATGCGATATAACTTTTTCTACTTTCTACTTTAAAGCAAAATTGTTGTCACAATTTACAGAGGAATACAATGTAATTGTGACAAACCGAACTGCTGGTTTATATATTTTTTTTTTATGAATTGTTGTTCTTTGTTTCATCTTTGAAAGTATTTTTTTACCTGGCATTTTTCCTCTTTATCCCTCCGATCCTTCGCCCTCATTTTTAGTAATAGTAATAACACACGCTGCACTAGAAATCGTTGTAAAGAAAAATTGGACGAGGCTGACATTTATGTTGCATTATATTGTTAATTCTCGGATCTTGAGTGTTCAAAATACCTAATTTATCTATGTGCCAGTAGCGCCATGTGTTTTAAAGTAACACCAGAATATATTTATTCGAAATATAAAACAAGTTGTAATATCCCAGTTTTAGCGTTGGTCTACCGTACTTTATGCCCTAGTTCAAATCCTGTACACACTAAATTCACAGAATCAATTATTAAATGTTATCTATGTATTCGAAATTAATTGTTGTTTCCTTCGGTATAGATGAACATCGTGAGGAAACCTGATCATCTGAGAGTTACACATTATTTAATTTTAAGACATGTGAAGTTTGCCATTCTGTACTTGACCAGCGTGGTGGATATTCATAGGATTGAAGATAGGATGCAAGAGGTGACTTGATTCCAGGAGTGGGGCAAGTATGGGCTGTGATGATTATAATGTATCTATACATCAACTGAGGTAATTCATTCAATTACTTCAATTGTAACCCTATTCTGAATAAGAATATGTTAATACGTAGAAATATGTAAGTAGAAAGATTTTTGTATTGTTTTTATAACAACAACATTACAAAATTCAATAAAAAAGGTGAAACGTATAATTACGCTGCGTTTCGTTATAAATATGCACATAATTAATAAGGTATGATTGTATTTAATTAAATAGGCAGCGGATATATTTACTTGGGTAAATTAAGTCCTCGATTCCTAGTAACGCAGTCTAGAAACTTACGGTATTTATGGTGAGTCATAATGCTTTTCGAAATTAAAAACTATCAGTTACGATTTTTTTGCGTCAACTCTGCGCGACTGTCCGAACACAAATCGAATATAATTCCTATAAGAAATTAATTGATAAATTTAAACATTATCTTCCACGTGCAGACACGGCCTCGTTACAGTTTTGTAATATTTAATTCAGTATAAATTTACTGCAGAATGAAGCTTAGAATAAACATAGCACACTGATACCTACTCGAACAATGACATCACAAAGTAAACTGGATTAAGTGACTCATATCGAACAAAATTCACTTACAAAATCGTAAATATTTTCCGACTGCAAGTGGGTCAAGCAGTACATCATTGTTTGGTTAGAGCGGCTTCAAACCATTCATTATCGCTACCTATATTTTGAAGGTCCTAACCTCGCAGGATATTAGAACATTAAGTATTTGAGTTAGGCACGTTACACACTACCTACAGCTAGAACTACTATGTAACTATCTCGTAATATTAACACAAATTACATATTCCAACACAGTTACGAACCTATTGCGTGTTTACAAAATATCGCTTCAGAAATAGGTTGTTATTTAAATGAATACTAGCTCCCAGCAGGCGAGATTTTTTTACATTAATCGTTTTCGTCAATTTTTCAGTTAATTGACATAAAATCGTAATGCACTATTGCCTATAACCTTCTCAAAGTATTGCACTATCTTTTGGTAAAAACCGTACACAAATCCGTTCGGTAGATTTTGAGAAAAAGGGGCATATACATGCGGGGACTTTGTTTTATAATACTAAGTATTAAACTACGTTGTACGTAATACAAAAATCAGCTATGGAACATGTTTCTATATAAGGGTAATAAAATAACGATGGTTCAAGAGCAAGTCAATCTAGTGTTATCTGCATCTCTGACCTAGAAGATTTAATGTCACCATCTACAGCTGCGCGTTGTTTACAAAACCTACTAAAGCAAAATACTTGTAATAAGGATTATTCAGCATTATCATTTCATTCAAATGGGGTTATAAAGGGAATGTATAACAATCATGTTTAACTTTAGTTAATTTTGATAAAGTTAACAGAGTTTAATGTGAACATAAACAATAAGTAAATTAATCAATAACGTTCCAATCCAGCATCGAAATGATTTGTAAGCATGCAATAAACATCAAAACACTATCTAGAAATTGATCTTAATAATTCCGTCTTTTACACGCTTTAAATAATGTTAGTTTTGTGTGTGTAGGAGTTTACAAATGAATGCAATTGTTTTTTTAATTGAATATTGACATCTTTCAGGCGTTCCAACTACATAATTTAAAATTATTTGCGTCATTTCACTTTTGACTCAATGACAATACAATGATTTCATAGGTGACGTGTTATTCTCACAAGATCATCAGTTTATAATATCATACCAACTGTAAATAGTTAGACCGTCAGTCCCACACATTTAGGTATCTACAACGTAACATCGCAAAGGAAATATTACGGGAATACTTTTGTAAAGTAAAATGATTAAACTGATCATTTGTATGAGCATGATTTTTACGATACTAAAAAAGTTATATGTTCTTCCCACGATATGTTATTGTTATAAGAATTACTTTTTTATTTTATTCATATTAATCAGTTTTCTTCTTAGCGTGACAAAGAACCAACCAAGTAAGGGTAGGCGTGTGAGAGCTGGTCGTTCATCCGTCCGTCACGGTACAATTGCGGTCGCTCAAGTGGAATCAAGTGCACTAAACTTCCATTACTTTTGTCAGTATTGCGCCTACAGACATCCGTTAGCCCGAGTGTGAGAGCCGAGAACTCTTCTGGTACAATGGAAATTGGACTCCCGAACATAATAGACTTATTCATCCTAATTGAGACTGGGAGTCCGGTATAAAAATATCGTATTGTGTTAGGTACGGACTTGGATAGAGATTATTAATCATGACTAATATGAGCTGTCAGTCCTTTACTATAGTGGATGTGTTGTGGAACATTTTCCTTATTGCTATTGGATTGGCGCACATCCTACTTTAAAACATTTGAAGGACTACTACTTCCTACTTCTTAGTCGCGTGCCTACATTCATGTATGCATGTCTTAATAAATATTCAAAGACAGAGAGTCTTTGATACCCAACATAGGTATGCATCTAGATCGTTTTGTACTTAAAAATATGAACTAAGCGCAATACTCATAAACGATTCTTAATAAATGTTTTAAGCCTCGTATCTTAATCACCTAACAACATTTGCAATTTTTTAAAATTCCATTAAAGTAAATGTCATTTTGTAATGTGAAATTAATTACAAAATCTTGACTTACAAATATTTAATTATCGTCGGCAACTACATTCGTTAATTTTGTATACGTTTATAACTTTTGTCATATTGACGAGTAGTGAATAATTGGATTTAGAACGCATGTGACTAAACTATATTATCATTAGTAAACGTTAAATTAACCTCCAGGTCGTTGCGGTCGTTCATGAAAAAGGGTAAGAAGAGAGAACAACCACAACCAATAACACAAACGAACCAACCAACCTACAGCTACAACAAGCCGTCCAACCATCACGTGAACGGAGATGAAAGTCCGGTAGTGTTCAGAAGAGCTATGCAATGTAAGAATAATTGTTTATTAATTAAAATCAAAATAATATTAAATAATCCAGAATATTATGATCAGAACAACGGCTTAATCGACAAAATTATAGTGAGTATAAAGCCGTCGCTTTGATCATAATGAAAGCAATCTCTCAGGAATCCTGTAATAATACAATCCAGAATATCTTTATCAACTGATTGGTTTGATTAGGTTCATGTTTCTATATGTGTATGAGTAACAGGATATTTTTATATTTTCAAGTTCTACGTAGCTGTCGGCATTTGATTCGACGCTTTTATCGTCAACAAATAGCCATAGATAAGTACCCATAACAATCACGTTTGTTGTGACTAAATCCACAATCATGTAAAACAGTGGACCCAATATGAAACCCTGAAGCACTCTCCTGTTGTAGAGTTCCACAGAGCACTCATGCTTTTACCTGAACTTTTAATCTACTGTTATCAATATTCAATGCATAGAGCAGTATATATATGATACATCATTTTAATTAAGCCATATAACATCTACGGATATAGAGATTATCATTAAATGCTTGACGCGTTGTTTGAATTATGTATACGCTAGTATAGTTTACTAGTCAATGTTAGCGACAAATGTAAGCAGTTATAATATTCGTTTCTATTATTACAGACTCTTCGATGTCGCGCAGCACAGCCCCGGTGGGAGCTGGGCCAGATCGCTATGTGTACGGAGGTTCTGTCACGCCACTTCCACGCTCACGATTCCAGGAGCGAGTTCGCAGTTCTCAGCAGGATATCAACACATCAGAGTACTATTATATTACTTTCATAAAAACACTTAACCCTTAGTTCAATCACTGACTTATCCCTATATAAAGAAATAGCTTGCCTTTTTTACAATATTTGTACCAATAATTTGTCACAACAACATTTTTGTCTTCTAATAAAATTATAATTTAATAAAAAATCTGACTTTATTAATTAAAGCTATAACAGGCAAATCAACGTTACGGTTAAGACGTTATTTCTCAAAAAGTATATCAATATTCACTTACAGAGAAAAACAATATACATGTATTAATACAGAGTAACTTATCAGTTTAAACTAATATTAATTACAATAACTTTTTATTTTCAGTGTAACGCCAAGAATGGCCCGAAGTGATATAATGGGTTCCCGACTCAGCATGGAAAGCACAAATCCCTTCGATGAAGATGGCCCTATTCCACCAGTACGAGCATCAAGACGTAAGAAAAAGCGAGCAGCACCACTTCCTCCGCTGGCTACAATTGATACTCCGGAAAAAGAAGCGACGGTAATAATTTTTCCTAATATCCTCATAAAATAATTGATAAATGCACATATGAGTACACACATAGCTCTCTATTCGGGGATATCCCCGGATAGCAATGGATATACAAATATAAAACAGCACGAACACCCTTGAACTGAAACCTGAAAACAAATATGTATCTCTCCCGGCCAAAAATCGTACCCAAGACTCCTCGTTCGACAAGTAAGCCCCCTCTTCTCCACTGGCCACAATGGGCACGTGCCCAAGGCCCTGTAATCGATTGGCACCCCCTAGTCCCCTACATTGCATATGTACGTCTTTTGCCTATTGTAACAAAATAGTACTACATTATGGTTATGGGGGCCTCACTGTCCTAATGTACTCAAAGCCTATAGTAGGTGAAAGATGGTCCTGTCGAAAACGTCAGTCACAAACGAGGCTAAAGGGTCGTCATAATATTATTGATTGTAAATATTATTAATTACAGTTGAATTAATTTGATTTGGTTTACAGGTCAATAACGAAAGCTTAGAACTACGAATAACTGAAGCTGAAGATAAACCATCGCCCAAAACGGATGCCGATGAAGAAATAGATGAATTAAATTTGAAAATTGAGCTTAAAATAACTGAAGACGAAGATAATAAAACTGAAGAAGATATTAATAAAGCCCGAATTGACCTAGAGACGGATATTAAGAATGATACATCCACGGAAGTGTCTGAGAGCAGTCCTAAGAAAATTCAGACACCGGAAGAAAATATAAAAGAAGATAATGATAAAGAACAAGACAACCAAAAAATAACAGAAAACACAATAGAAGTAGCAAAACATACTGGTTCAAAAGATGACAGTTTCAATCAAGGATCATTCACCAAAGTGGATATAGTGAAATATAGAAGAAATTCTAGTGTAAATGAAGATGACATCAAATTACGCCGAGGCAACTTAGAAGATTTTCATTCCCTATCGAACAAAAGGAGCAAGAGCTTAACAAATACTTTCGATGGAGTCTACGTAGCATATGACATCAATTTAAACGAAAACAGTAATGTAGACATTAACAGCAACGAAGAGCCACGAAAAGTGACTTGCAAAGTATACGACGTTGTCAGGAAAAAGAGTATTGATACTGTTTCAAGCACAGAAAAAGAATTTATGGAAATAGATATAGCGACAAGAGAACTAGAACGAGAAATCAGTAAACTGAATTCGGCGTTGATCGACGATGACATATTATGTGAAGATCGACCTACCGTGTCAGAAATCAGAAGAAAATTTGATAATGACAGTTCGCCAAATCCAATACCAAAGCCTAGGAGGAGTCACTATGGTGACTCTCCTGTAAACGGTAATGTTCAAACGTAGTAAGGAGATCTAATAATATATTTAGTAACGCAACCCTATATAGATGTAGTTTAAGTATCATTAAAGGTTGAAAATTAAGATTAGATCTCAAAATTCCTATGTAATTTCTAAGGACGGGAACATGCAATATTTAAAAAATATGCTGTTTGTATTTAAAACAATTATTTTCAACACTATTAGTAATTTTCCGCTATAGAATCAATTACGTAGTCAATTCTTGTTATCTGTTCATTCATCATTCAATAATCCATCAGATATGATATACGGGCGAGTTCATAAGTATCTTGGAATGCAGGTCAAAGATGTATATTTGCGTGTGTAGCTACGTTGGTGGGTAATAAGAGTTTTACTCTAGAAAACATTGAAGAGTAGATCAATTTCATTACCTTACGAATAAATTAATACCTAAATTATTTACGCGCATGATCATTACTTATTTTCACATCTAAGGTATATATAACTTCATTAAACGGATAATATTTTGATAACAACGATTGTTAAGGACTTATTGTAATAATGTTTAACTTTATTTTTGTCAAAATATTTTAAATAAAGTTAATTGATGATACAGACTTATTGAGAACAAATTAGAATGCGTATGCAATTCTAATCCAACGCATAAATACGTAATTATCTTTAAATTAATCAACTACTACATTTGCCATAAATTATTTAATTGTAATACCAGCGTAAGTGTGATATGCAATATGTGATAAGTATGTAATTACGTATTGTTGATGATAAAGTCTAACTTTAAGAAATTTAAATGTTATACCATTTGAGTGTTTAAATCTTGTGTTACAATTATCATAAGAATTTTGTGAAAAGTTATGCATTTTATACGTCTCTTTTTCAGTGTTAGGGCACTGATTCACTAAGGCGTTTATGTATGATCGAAATGATAGCCACACGACTATACTGCCAGTACTATTTGAGATTGATTAGGGTAACATAAATCAATATTCACTGCATGCCATTTAATACTACTTAATACTGAACAGATGTTTTATTGAAATTTCGACACCTACCTAGTCCGAAAATGTCTATCAATGTAGTGGCTAGTGGGTGTGTGAAATTAAAGACACTTTATACATCGCAAAATATATAAGACGTTAAAAATACACATTCAATTAAATTATAGAACCAAATAGCAACATTTGCTAACGCTAGTTCTGTTCAATGACGATTATGTAAACTTTCCTAATTAAAATAGCAATCAAATCGATCATTAAAGGCTATCTTTTAAGTACTCTGCATAAATCAAACTCATAACATAAGTCATATTACAAATGTACAAGAATTATATTTATACTGATAAATTACACCACATTTGGGATTTGTAATTAATGTTGTTATCCTTTGTTTAATATATAAATTATATTATTTTAATTGTTATTTTATTTATGCAAATAAAAACAAATATATTGTAACATATTTTTATTTATTGTAACTGCAACTTAAAATTATCATACACTGAAGTAAGTTATATAAAAAGTTGTTTTGTATAAAAATTGATAAATAGTTTCCTTATATATTTGTTACTTCTTTCTCAAACCAAATTCTTCACTCTTCCCTTCTTATACTTGATAAATCTAGGTAAATTAGAGTTAGCTGTCGTAACAAGAACTTTATATTCTTTTGGAAGTTTCTTTTGTTGCCTCGCCTGAAAATGTTGAACATTGATAAAAATACAAACATACAATATTTAATTTATCTATAACAGAAAAATTTTGCAATAATTATGGCCAAATTTATATTTGGTTGATGATGTTATATAAAAAATGCGGCAACATAATTATAAAAATATCACAAAAAAAATTGACTACTTTATTATACTTTACTTTATTTTCTTTATACCTATTCAAAAATATTTCAGATTTTCAAAATCATAATTTTTCATAACGTAATAAAAAAAATTAGATCAAAAATATTTAAAAAACAAACCTTATTTTTTAGAATCGGAGCAAGTATCGCCAATTTATCAACCAGATTAACTTTGGCGGCTAAAATATCTGTTTCGTCTTCTGAATACAGATCTACTAAAGTATCAATAGCTTCAGCTAACACCCACACCTCATTTTCCTTATGAGCTTGTTCTAGTATGAACTCAGTAATAGAGCATATTACATTAGATGATGTATCATTTAAGTTGTTCACAAGTAACAATGCCAGTATTCCTATCATCCGGATAAGATTTGACCGTATCTCTGGCATTTGACATTCCTTTATTCCCGTCAACATCATCTGTAACAATGATAATATAATGTGTACGATGTTTAACGTAAAATAGTATGAAATACTGTAAAATAATACAAATTATTAAAGTGAATTATGTCACTTTAATAATTTGCATCAAATCCATATAAAAATATACGAAAATAAATAAAAATAATTCATACACATGCATTTGTTCTAACATTAATACTAAGACAAAGATCACCATTATCATCATCTGCTTACATCATCATCAACACCCATAATTGTCACACTGCTGGGCCCTGTCATAATAACAGAGTTGAAATCTACACTGTCAAGCTAGCTAAGTCCATATTACCATACGTCAAACGCTTTTAAAATAATCTTACGAAACATGTATCATATCAAGGTGTTCCTTTCTAATAAGTTCATAACTATAAAAAATTAGGGAGGCATGCCTTCTACCCCTACCATGAGCTCCTAGTTTAAATGAGCTTCACTACTATCAAAAGTTACTTCGCTTAATGAGTTGTTGAAGTCTTTATCCAATTAAATGTTACGCTTGAAAAAATGTCACTAAAAACTAGACATACACAAAGAAGCCAATAAACTCTTGATAAAGAAATTTGACATTGAATTTTTTGCTACAAATACTACCTCATGTCACTCTTACCTCAATGTCAGACAAGGCCAAGTCACTGAACAGATTGCAATCACCGTCATTTCCATTGTTAGTGAATTTAATTTTATCCAAGGCGGCTCTCATCACAGCCGTTGCAGACTCTACAAGATTCAAATTGGTGTCTTTTTTGAAGATCAACTTGCCCGCGTCCACCCATATCTTGTATACTCCGTTCACTCCGCCAAGATTTTCTATTGGCAGAGCAGACAGCATGTTATTTATACACAATAAAGCTTTTGTTTGTAAACTGATAAGTCTGGAAAGAAACATAATAAGTTAAGTTTTGTTAAACAATTGCTACATGCCAATACATAACATACATTCAATAAAAAAGTGGTTCCATGAGTATATAAATAAAACTGCAGGTGGGCGCGGTTAAAAATCGCGCAATGAGTTACTAATCTGTCCTGCGCGCTATGTGAGGAGCCCCAGGTTCAAATCTCGACTGGTGGGGTAAATGATATTTACAAATTTTGTCGGTAACATAATTATATATTTTTTTAATACACCTTTTCCAAGTAAGACCAACTAATTGAAATATAAAAAAAGGAAATCATCCACCCAACACAGATGGGTACAGGATGCCTCATTCACACAGACCTGTGTGAAATTGGCCATAAGTATCTTGCCATCCTTCAAAGATTGGAGAATGATAAAAACTACTTTATTCTTACTTTTTGCAAATGAGTTCAGAACCTTCATATTCTCTAAATATTAACATGACATTTTCAGCTGGTAGCTGTGTCCTGGCCCATACTTTATCAAATATTTCTAGTGATGTTAGAGCTTCTAGAACATTAGGTGGAAGTTTGTCTTCTGCAAGAATTGTTTCTTCACCAATACAATTGTCTTCTTCATCTTCCATCTCTTCACTGTCCGAAGATTCACTGTTGCCTAATGTATCGTCATTGTCTAAAACAGAATATAATTATAATTTATAACCAATTTCTGGGCTTGTATCTCATCTTACATTGAGAGGGTTTATGTTAATGTTTCAAGACACCAACTTCAAATAAAATTTCATTTCATAAAGTTATATACAGATTGCAGACTTCACACACATTTAAAAAAAATATGGAGAATTCCCTGGATGGTAGGTTTTCTCTGTTTCCTTCACCAAAGCAAGTGATAATTAATGTCTTCATAACAGCCCATAATTGTCCCACTGCTGGGCTCAGGTTACCCCTGTCACAGAGAGGTTAAGGTTTAAGTTTAGTCCACCATGCTGGCCAAGCGCAGGTTGGCAGACTAATGTCTAAAATGTACATAATATATTAAATAACAAAATATATTAAACAAATTATATTACCATCACAAGAACAAATGTTTGCTAATATTTCAATCGCGGTTTGTTGAGCATCCACCATATGTAACACTGACTTCAGCTGATTGTCTAGCAGTTGAGCTTCCTTTCCCTTAGGCATGATTGCCTTTCCACTGCCTTCGCTCAATGGCACATTGCTTGACAACTGATGGCAAGCTAACCTGTGGTCTATGGACAGTGTCTTAGCTAAGATAGACATTATCTCATTAATAACATTGGCTGATAACAGAGCAATGTTGCCACCACATACATTTATGATAACACCTGCAGCTAATGTATTTATTAACAACATAGATGGCTCTGTCTCATTATGAACTAATAGTTCTTGTAACTGCCTTTCAGACGTTGCCTTCAGTTTTTCAATTGCAATTGGATTGTCTTCAACAACAACAAATAAGCATTGTAAAACAGCTATTACTATGTCTCTACCAAATGTAGTCATATCCAGGTAGCGTGGTAGAATGTCCAGAATTCGGGAACTCTCAACATATTTTATTGCTAAATCTGGAAAATATCAAAATGAATATTATAATTTTTATTGTCAAATACCTTCAGCAAGAAAATAGTTTAGACGCTTACATTTTTTATAGTAATGAACATAAACCTAGGTGCAGTATTAAGAAAACAGACACAATTTTATGTGTTAAGATTTCAGAATGTTAATGAGTAACTAACACAACTAATATTACAATAGCTGATTCATTTCAATAAAAAATCTTTTTAAATTGTACCTGAACTTTCACACAAATTCATTAAAAGATTTGTGCAGTGAATAAATGTTTCAACATCTTCATCCACAGTTTTTGTGTTTGTTGTGGGTGTCCATGTTTCTCCACGCTAGAAACAGATGGAAAAACCGTAAGTTATGAGTTGAAAATAAATGGTTATATAAGTAATACATATAATTTTGACTAACTTAATATTTTAATACAGATGCAACTAGGAATGCAATCCTATAACATAAGTTCAATTCTAGTAAATGCTGCAAGATTTTGCAAATAAAGATGCAGTATTAATGTAGTAGTAAGTGTTATTATACAAGTACACTTTTTATTAAAATTTCAAGGCCCCAATTTCCCATAATTACACTTTGAGGTATCACAATATTAAATGCTACCATAAACATAATTTAATGAACACATTCTTAAGATTTCAAGCATCAATGAATTTTTAAACACAAAAACAAGCTTAGATTTCTTGCTGGCACATTATAGTGAATGATAAAAGTTAATATTTGTGGTTTAGTTTTGTGTATTCATCTCAATATAAATACATTAATTTGTTTAGTATGAATTTATGAAAATTGATAAGTTATTTACCTCATGAAAGTAACACGTGAGCGGCGTCATTACATCTTGCTCCATCATTGCATCACATGCCTCCAGTTGAATTGTAGAAAGGTTTCTGAGCACCCCAGCAGCTGCGTTGCGTACCGAGCCAGCTGCATCCATCATCAACGGGGCAACAACTTTAACCAGACCTCGGTTGATGGTCTGCTCCACATTATCAGGGCTTTCGATGAAGAGTGCAAGTGTTTGCAGCCCGCAATATTTCTCCTCAACATTTACAGACTGGAAAATGCAAAGCCGTACAAACCAGGTCAATTACTTAAACGGAAAACATTATTTAAATAGCGATAGTTGTAATAGTAAAAGCTAAACATTCACCTGTAACTGGTCCAAAATGGTTTGAACTGCAGTTTCTTTAGAATCGATTTCCACTTCCTCATCAGATACATTTCCGGCTGATGCCCTTCTGGACTTGTTAACCTTTCGTTTTCTTATTTTGCCCATTACTAAAAGATTAAACGAAACGTTAAATAACCTAAAAACTTTACCACACCATTAAACACACCGTCAGCCCAGTGTTGATATTACATTTGACATATGAATTTTGACAAGCAGTTTTAAATTTTGGCAT
>DWPQ01000189.1:0-20033 GCA_018251795.1 Perichares adela
CTGCGGAAAGATGATGTGCTGTCACGTCAAAAACCTTTCCGCAGGGACTGTCATTTCCATACATTTTTAATATGGTGTGAGCGTGAATGGTTACAGCTAAGATTTTTGTCTAGGGGCTCAGAACTGTTATTCCAAGTACTCATGAATTACACCTCAACACTGTGTAATGTAAAATGGTCAAAAAGTTTCCAAGCTATCGGCATTATTAACAGCATTATTGAATTCTTATTAAATAACAACGATCCAAAGGAAATTTTAAATATTGAACTAACTTAAAACAATGGCTAAAGGCCTCACGAGCGAGGCGTCCGCGATAAACGTACTTGTTGCCTTAGCGATACGGTTCATGTCGGCTTACAAAACAACACGAATACAAACATATGAATATAAAAAATATACATTCTTACATCAGTATGTTACAGTACAAACAACTAAGTAGCTTAAGACAGTGACGATTCAACGTAAAAAGTACCTTAAACATTACACATCCAAGTGTTACTATTGATTGCTGCAGTTCACAATTTAATCGATACAATATTTTATATTAATTAATAAGTATAAATAATACGTGGAAGCCAGATAAACTCGTGTCATGTTATTCAATTGCAATAACTTAATAAAGATAATCATTATTATTTTATAAGCAAAACTCCGACCAAAAAATCTAATTTACAGACAGCTGTTTGCCATAAGGTATCTATATACAATAGAGGTTCATATATAACGTAAAGTTAGTACCTAAATAGTTCATGGTATTTAAAATAGGCAATTTACACAACTAAACGTAGTTCAAACGAGCTCTAACGTTTCATTATCGACACCCTCACTCGGTTTCAGCGGCAGTAACTCAGATAGTTGCCACCAGAGGGCGTGCACAGTGGAATGCGACATCTTCACCGAGTCACATTACATTGACAATTATATATAAAAAGAGAAACTGATGAGTTCCTTGCCGGTTCTGAGCATAAGCAACTTATTCGATGGTACGGAATAAAAATATATGTTTGATTATCCCACGTGTAGATGAATTAAATTACAAAAAATAAGTTCTCATTTGAGAATAAATACGTAAACGCAATTAGTAATGATGATGTCCATAGAATGCTAAAGGGACAATTGTTGTTATTTGACGGTGCCATGGTTTCACAAAGTTTAAATTGATTTTAAACGAAAAACAATCGAACCTGATTTCCCGTGGAAGCTATGACAACTAGCCCGCCTTAATACTCAAAGAAGTAAAGGCTGATGAGTTGGACAAAGTAAAATTACCAATATTAACCATATTTTCGAATAGTCAATTTTTTATTGGTCTTGTTTAGTGCTTTTTTGCACTCCCTTAACGTCGAAAGGCAACTTTATCATTGCTAATTAATTTAAATGCATACATTGCAAAATAATGCATTTTATTCATATGGCAAAGGTTGGGATAGTGACTACAGAGAAACTAGTGATGAATTCAGTGTTCCTAAACTCACAAACTAAATGTTATCACAATGACACAGTAAGACATTGTTAGTTTGTTTGTTTTACATAAATAAACAACGAAGTGAACACAATGCGAATTACATTACATTAAAATTTTGGTCACACAAACAGAACAAGCTCTATCTTCAAAGTAGCGTCAGTTGAAAAGTCGTTTGCAGCGAGGACGTTCTCGCGTTTAAGTAAATTGTTAAGTTAAGACTAAGGCGCACGAGAACACTCATACAAATGTTCAAGGATCTTACTAATAGACAGCCTCTCTCGAAGGAGCAGATAACAAGAGTATGAAAACGCAATGACACTGAATTAACCATTTGTGTGATTTGATTTGAAACAGTTTCCGTTAGTGTACGTTGAACGATCAAATATTCGAACCGGAGACCGCTCACAACACGCGCCACCGCACACACACTACTACAATACTTACGCTATCAGTATTTTTGCAAAAACTCCCAAATACATTTAAAAAATTTCATCTAATTTATTTCCGTCTAATAAAAAAATATTTACAAAACTCTCTCTGACGCGACCGTTCCCATACCCCAAGCTTAAGGTCTAACGAGCTTGCCTCACTCAGCTACGATATCGAAATACGAACACCGTTCATGTAAATGGACTTCATGTATCACTTCAACTGCCGACCTTCTCAATACCATTCCTTCATTGTTTACATGCCTGTGTGTTTGAAATACATTTCCTCTAGCTCTAAACTTCAAGTCGCACAGGCAATGGAAATATAAATACCGTGCCCAACACTTGTACAGATAGTTTTACAATATCACTACTATTAAAATGTTCACAACATTGATATACAAATAAAGTGGCAGGGGTGAGGGTCAAGGAGACTTCTATTAGACACAATTCACAAACAACAATATGCATAAATAGCTTAAATAGCTCACAGACATCACTACTATTTATTTAATTGTCTGAAACATGATATTAAACCCCGTGGGAGGGTTGAGGGACAAAGAGGCATCTATAAGACACATGTCACAAACAACAATATTCAGAAATAACTTCAACAACTCACAGATATAACTACCATTATGTTGTCCCAAATATTATTCCGCATCAGGGTTGAGGGTTGAGACTGGTATTAGACACATTGTAAACACCAATATAAATAGTTTACAGCCGACAGGACAACTTGTTGATTGTCCAGACATCAAATGTAAATACAGTATCGGGAATGAGGGTTACGAAAGCTTCAATTAGACACGTCACAAACACCGATATGCTGAGATAGCTTCAATGGGTCACAGACATAACTACAATACGACAGGTTATCACACAATAGTTCCAGCCAAGTTCATGCAGTAGTATTGTCAAGCAGTGCTTCAAGAAATGACGTTGTATATCTCTGTATATATTATTTTATATATTTAATATGTATAGAGATGTAGCGTTACGCATTGCCAAGTGTACTAATCTATTAATAAAGTAAACACTTATCTTAGCAATATAATAATTTGTGTCTGATTTTCAAAATAGTGAATAGTTAACAACACCAAACATTTCTCTAGCTTATATTGTAACATTGTTATAATGCTTGAAAGGACATCATACTTAATGCCCACAAATCTATGAGTATGTGACTGCTGTCACATGCAACCCTATATGGATGGTACGACCACATGTTTCATACATCTGGTGGAAATTTCAGCAAAGGCAGTTTGTACATATTGAGTTATCAACATGCATTCTATTATGTCGATAATAATTTTACATATTTTATGATTAAAATAATAAAGTAATAATTTATATAGCTTTCAATGCCACATAAAACGATTGAATATATTATAAGTTTTAAAAGATCATAAATCCTTTTTTTTATCATATAACAGAAAAAATATGTGATGCCTTAACTTGAATAACAATTGATTCTAAAAAATAATTTGCATTAGTCCTTCTAATCTTCCAACATCATATAAGTGACTCAACATGTCAAAATACATTTTCTTCGAGATAAAATATATTCCATGACACTTTTGACATGAGCAATGACATTTAGAGATTTATAGTTTACACAGTTGTTTGCCAAAGGGCAAGGTTCATGTTGATATGATTTATTTTTATAGTTTTATCGCTTTCAACAGTTCAAATGTTATTTCTTTCTTATACATGCATCTCTTTTTTACCAAACATAATATAGATAGATAAATATTTGCTACAAAAATCATACATTCAGTGCAACCATTATGAACATGGACACAACTCCAACCAAATGGCTCATAAATTGAATGCAATTAGCATTTTATTGATCAACTATATTTGTTCGTTCCCATTAGTCATTTAGTTAACATTTTAACACAAAGTCATCCCCGTAACGTGACACATTTTGATAGTGAATTACCTGTATTGTTACTCTGTCCGTTCTCAACACGTCGCCAGCTCGTAGACAACACTTCTCAATCAGTACACAAACACGACTACATCATCACAGCGCGAATGGTTCCCAGAACACCATTAGTTAGTAACACTAAGAACACCAATCTCACAATGTGGCAATATTGCCATTTTTTTAAATACCTACTACATTGGTAAAATGACGATCGTGTAAAATAAATGTCTGAACTTCAAATGTGAAGCCTTAATGCAACCCCAATTCACCGCACTGTGTGGATCACTGCAATAACCCAGCACAGCACTATCAATTGTCATTTTTCCAATCAACTAATTTACAATAAAAGAATAATAAATGTTTGTTCAAAAATTTCTTGATATCTTTCAACATAAGTGTCCGGGAATTCAAAGATTACATCAAAAACGTATCGATTCACAAACCAGTCACTAAAATCGTGTCATACGATTCCAAAATTTTATTCATCTGAAAATTCCTTGATGATAGTTTCGTCACAGTACAAAACTCACCCTTGACCGTCTAGATTCCATGTTCAATCCGTCTGGTCCAACACACACCGAAACCTTTGCATAACTCGAATGAACTCTGAACCTCAGTTTCACATCATAAACACTACACCTTGGATACTCTTCAGCACAGTCAGTCTCGGCGCCGTCGGAGCGCCGTTCAGTGTCGATCCGAAGTCCTAGGCCTGCGGTCGGCGCACGAGCCGCACACGTAGTCGTCGTCCTCCCGGAGAGCGCCTCGGTTGAGGCCCACGCAATGCATGTGGAACCACTGGTCGCACCCACCGTCGCACTGTACCCAGTCTACTTCCTTGCCTGTTTGACAATATTGTTTACGATTGATACTTCATAGCTCGGGCTCGATACGGAGTTAAATTGGTACAATCTTATAAACTATCGTTTAATGTAAATAGTCGACAAACGAGCAGACAAGCCACCTAATGGTAAGCGGTCACCGTCGCCCATGGTCGTTTGTGCCACCCAATGCATCACTGACGCGTTGTCGACCAAGAAGTAAGCGGAAGATCCGCTTGCGACTGGCTTTCTGACACTGCAACCGAAGTATGTCGGTCTCTCCATCTCCAAGGGTTGAATGGTAGAGAATGCCATTAGGCATTAAAAGTCCGCTTATTGTAATTCCTAGATACAGGTATTTTAATAAAGTGAAAAAAAAAGTTTTGTGAGAAAAACGATATTATGGTGTGATGAAATGACATGAATCCATATTTTTGTCACTTGATCTGTTGAATGATGGTAACATTCAATCATACGGAAATCTTATAGCGGCGAAAAATAACGGTAACTTCATGTGGTCCTTCGAGCCGGACATTGCATACTGACCGGTGGGCCGTAGACACGCGGCCGCCGCGCAGTCCTCCTCGTCCTCCGCCGACGAGGGACTCGAGCTGCTGCTGCCCGCGCGTCGTGTCGCGGGCGCGCTCGCCGTGGCCGCGCTCTGGCCGCGGGTTTGACCTAACATATAGATATCGACTATTAAAAATACTACTTCCCACTACAGTGGAACAGAGCCGTGGAGAACTGGAGTGGAATTATGGGGGAGTAGGGACAAATGAAAAATATACGTGAGTAACTGCGGTGAGTAGGAAAAGTTTTCAGGAAATGGAGGTGATGTTTAGTAAAGTAAATTGAACTTTCAGCGTATAATGAAATATGTAAATACGCGTGTATATATGCATATATAAATGAATTTGAATCTGATCACAAAAGCAATTGATTACACAACACTCCATACAAAGATGTTAAATCGTATCACTGGACACTGTAGCGATGTGTTCACAAGTAAACAGTATCTCACCGAGTCTGGACTGTCGCGGGTGCTTCCCCCGCGCGGTGGCGGCCAGCCCCCGCTTGCGGCGCTCCTGACGCGCCATGTAGTGCTTTCGCATCATCAGCCCGGACCCTGATGATACTCCCTGCAACACACGGTAGGTTTCGAACATTAATTATAGGTAGAAAAACCTACCAATTCATTCTAAACTAACGATACGTCATAAGTATTTAAAATTTTGTAATTGGAGTACCAATTACGGCATCCATACCTGTTTTCTATTTAAGTAATTGGTTGTGTTGGATGCTCCACGTTTCATGGTAGTCTTAGTCGTAGTCGGTCCTGAAAAAAAATATTCGGTTACTTAGTTTGCCGACAAACAGTACACAAGTTATTTATTCGTTACAACAGAATAATGCACTTACAGTAAATAAAATATACACACAAAATAAGTCTACGACCTAGCCCGGCTGGTACTGGCTCCAGCTGGCTCTGTGGGTTGAGGACGAGGGGGATCGAGGGGACCTTGGTTGAACTCTCAACCGGAATGGACATTTCTATGATCCACAAATGTTTGTTCTTGTGTGCGTGGGGTGTTCATGACACCTGTAATACATGGATATGTTTGTGTGCGCGTGTCATACCGTGATGCGGACGCGTCCTCTTGAGCTGGTGGTGCGGGCGCGGCGTGCGCTGCGCACGCTTCCGTCGGCCGGCGTCCAGCACGCGGCCCGCCCGCCGCCCCTCGGCTGCGCGCGCCGCCACCACCGCGCCCCACACCATCGACTGCTCCTCCAGCCGCACCTGGTGGACGGCAAGATATTGTTATAACTTACACTTGTTTATGTAACTCTGTTGAAGATCGACGTTCTAATCACATGTTAAAATAATCAGAAACGAGGACTTAAAAAAACAGACAAATCTCAATGAATTCATTATTAAAAAAGAAGAAAGCGATTTTTAATTGTGCTTTATTTTGATTATATCACATGAACATGGAATTCTAAATCGTCAATCAAACAAGCTCCATAGATAACACGTTACAAGATAATATATGTTAAAAATGATCAATCACTTGAATAGGTTGAGAAAATTGTACGAGCGCGCACATTGGCGTATTGTTTGCTGGGTCACAACTTACTGCACCTCGCCATTCTCATGTATGGACAGTGACAGCGCTACTGTCATTATACACTAACATTCGTGACAATTACGATGTGCAAGTAAGCATAGATGGCGTTCGACGCCAGTGAGTATCCGCCAGCAAACAGTGTTGCCTCTGGAAGCACTCTATACCACCAGGTTCGCCTTGCAGGAGCCGAGAGTCGCCTCGCTGAAGGACCTCAACCCGCTACAGGGCTCGACCACGAGTGTGGATGCTGCGATGACAATACGCATTAGAAAAAAAGCTTAAGTAGTATGTAGATCTTAAATTTACATTTCTTCTGTTACACTTATATATTATTTTAATATTGAAAACATATTTTTTTCTAAGCTTTTTTAGATTTTTATGTACAACATCACTCGTTTATTGACGCAATATTTGCCAACTGCAACTTAACATTTAACAATTGTACACTGAAAGTTCTCCATAATCCTAAATAACTTAGGATTATAGATTTGATTGGGACAAGATCAGATCACATCAGATCAAATCTGGACAGTATGGCAGTCCTACTGTAGTATTGGCGAACCTTACCATATGTTTATAGGTTTTATACAACCATACACCAAAAAGATGCAAGAGTTTCGGCTCGCTACACGTTACCTCCAGCAGGTCTCCCTCCAACATGAGATCTTCCAACTTCTGCAGCAGGCCGGGCGCCACGCGCGTGCTCGGTGACCGCGGGGTGGCGCTGTACGCGTGCTCCACGCTGGCCGACGACCTGCGACAACATTAATGATTACATCACAGATTCAATGTCAGTTGTCCATTTACACAAACATACAGGCCGTGTTTATTACCAGGCTCATTCTTGACAGAGGTAACAATTTTCATAACTGGGAAGAAAAATAAATCACTGTCTAACGAATATCAAGCAAAGCAATTAACCGTCGGTACAAAAATACCCTAAAAACTTAACAAAAGACCGAACAAAAAGAAACATTACCTAGAGCCGTGCGTATGATCCTTCCTCTCCGGTACGCGTTGCTGGGGTAGCGTAGCGAGTTGGGGACTACTCAGAAGAGCGCGAGCGGCGTCCTGCCACGCCATCGCCCTCTCCGTTACGCACTGAAGGGCTTCGCCCTCGGCAAGCCGAACGGGTAACTTCTGAAGCCATACCTACGAAAAACAAGCGTTTCCATCGTCATCCCTTTGTAGATACTATTATGGAGAAAGAAGGTATTTTTTTCTGTTACTCGTCAATAAGTGAAAAGACGCACCATCTGATAGTAAGTAGGCGCCACCAAGCTCGTCACCCATGGTTAATTTCAACAATAACAATGACCGGCTACCAATGCCTCTTTTATTTTTCAGCAGGGATCAATTTATAGACAAGTCATAAGCATTACTGGTAACCTTTGTGTGCTTGTAACTAGGAAAAAATTTGATGTAGAAAAATATAGTATTGGTGGTTTCTTGCAGGTTTGTTCAGGATTTAAATTAGCTGAAGCGATGGAATAGAAAAATGTTTGTAGTGTTTGCACCCCGCCACCTACAAATAAATAAATTTCAAAGAGCAGAAGATAAGGCTGTCTCACCAGCAACGCGAGGATGCGGTGAAGCCGCGGGCGGCGCGTGCGCACGCAGTCCGGACACAGGAACTTGGGCTCGCTGCACGGGAACGGCTGCTCCGCCGGCTCGGGGGAGTCGCTCTGCGGCGACCGCTCGCGCACGTTCGACACGCACGATGCTGGAACGTACGGCTCGTTAAATATCATGATCCTGTTATTAATAGCTTCAGACGCTCACACCTGAATGTGAGCATGTGTGAAAAACGTGTGTTACATGTCCATAAAGACAGAAAAACAAGGAGGACCAAAATAGGTAAACAGGCTGTAAATAGTGTGTTCATATTAAATAATTGATGCACCCTATAGAGATATGGAAACAACCTCAAATAGCAGAGAAGGTTGCGTTCCGTTTCTCTTATATGTATAGATATTTGGAAGGCGAACAGTTTGTAATGCACAATAAACTCACAATGGAACCAGTCCTTGCAGAGCTCGCACTGCGACATGACGCCGTACTGCCGCTTCTGACACACGCAGAACGTGACGCCGCTGGTGGGCGGCGCGCGCACCTCCTTGCGCAGGTTACGGGCTCTGTCAACATTATATACAAATTATACGTACTCACTTAGGTATATCAAACTGATTGCAAAATTACACATTTATTCCTCTAGCTAAGAAAAACGACAACAATAAATTTAATTATCGTTGATATTTCAACTAAGGAAATATTCGATCCAGTTCATTCCATTGCATTTACGTAAACATTAATTTTTGAACCGAATGATTTTCTTCGACATTGATGACCAGGGATACTAAAAGAGGATAAATTATTTGATATTTATTACAACTACCATCCAATCAGCAACAAAGTCTAATAGCCCAGCAAATGGGTAGAACAGGCGTTTATATTAAAAATAATGTTTATTTACAGATCTCGATTGTATCCCTACCTGAGCTCTTTGATAGCAGCGAGCTCGCGGTGCTCGGCGCTCTTGAACGCGGCGACGATCTCGGTGGGCGTGGCGTCCTCGCTGAAGTGTCGCAACAACGTGACGGCCTCCAACGAGGCGGTGTCCGCCGTCCGACCGCGGCGCCGCGCGCCCGCCCCCGCGCCTGCCCCGGGACACTCCGTGCGGGGCGACAGCGCCTCCAGGAGCGTGTACGGCCAGTTCTGGATACACACACCGGATTAGACGACCGTCTTGGTTGATTCGACTCCAAGTTATTGAAAGCAAATCCGTAGTTGTCACGTTTTAAATATTAAGTTGCAGTTGACACGTTTTAAGTATTCAAAAACTAAGAAGAAACAGAACTATTTTAACGATCAATTTAATTGAATCCGTTTGCTAAGACACCGTAGACTTATGTCAAACGGAATACAAACATTTCGTGTTACAGCCGGATGCACTGTGAAATCAATTCACTCAGTACGCACGTACTCTGTAAGTTAACGTTGTTACCTTCTTGAGGAACATGTCGGCGGCGCCCTTCTTCCAGTCGCGCGCCGACTGCAGCGCAGAGGTCAGCTGTTGCTTTTCATACAGGGCCAGTGGGATCTGTCCGGCGCGCTTCACGAGCGCCTCCACACTGTGCATGTACGGGTACAACTCCTTGGACTGCATCTCCTCGACCTGCGAACAACACGACACAACGCACCCAACGTTTAAAACTGACGGACTAGCACGCTAACCGTCGCCGTATAGAGGTCTTAAACGTTCTCTAGCACTGCGTCACAGGGGAGTTTGGTATTGAACTACTGGTCAGTCCACGTTTTGCAAGTTCTTATGTCGTCGTAGTTACAACCGGGAAAGGCAGTTTAATGTGCCATACGAATTTAGCCGAGCCATCTCTGCCCGTCTATAATGCCGAGTAAATTAAGTTCAAGATATAACCAATACCGCAGATTCCCAAACATTTCTTTATGAGCTTGACGACTGAAGAAGGAGACAAGGCACACGATGATAAGTTAAATTGACGGTTGATTCCAGGAGGTGTGTGGTTACAATATAACTCGATCATCAGCTATTATCATTTCTCATTATAAGCTAATGCTCGACATAAATTACAAGTTATCGAAAAGTTTACTACAATAATTCAAAATTCGAAATAATTTATTCATGTTGATATCACTGATACACTTATGCACGTCAATCTTTTATTTCTACTACCGTTTCCAATTTCCACATACATACAAAACTACTGTTTACATCTCACTTTGACAAGCGAATTGTACGTCGTATTTGTCCTCCTCAGCCACTCGTCGCCCCACCTTATTACTATAGAACAACTACCACAACGAACAACTATCTATACTACAAATAAAACTTAAAAGATTTCTGTATTAAAATATGGAAAGTTTACTGAAACATTTTCTTCACTGATGCAATTAAAATAAATATTTTATGAATCTAGGAACATTTATAGGCAAATGAGTAACAATTTGTTTAGGGTGCGGTTGCTACTTCTAAACATAGGATGCGAGGGTGCTTTACTAGCATCTAATTCTACAGACAAACCTCCATCCCTTGTAGAGTTGGTAGGAACGTGTCAAACCCACGACCACCTTCCTTTTTCTTCCGCCTTTAATCTCGTCGAGATTGTCCTCGGAGTGTTAGAGTCCTACTTCGTAACTGATTCCATGCTGCTTACCCTCACCGATACTCCGAAGCCTGGAAGCGCTCGCGACAACTAACTACTGGGCACGTGACTACCACCGTACGTGGATGGATATGCGTACAAGCGTTCAAGTGACGGTAATAGCTATAAACGTCTTAGTGACGTGTATGGTATATGAGCCATATAGTTATGAACATAACAACAATTAAATAAAATTTGAAACCAAATCTGCTTGTTTATTAAACTTTTATTACACTAGATAAGTAGTGCACGCCTTCCGTGGATATTTGTGCCAGAGTCGCAATTGGTTACAAGGAGCCACATGCGACTCCGTAGCTACACCCTGCCGACCACTGGCCTTACGGTTTGAGTTTAAATTTTCTAATATTCTCAGATGTCCTCCACATACCTCAAACACGTCAAATCGGTCTCTTTTTCAATCGACTAAGGACATAGCTAGTGCACCAGTATAAAAAAAAATTCACACGTCACCCGAACGCTTGTACGTACGCAAACTCGATCCAGTAGCAGGCGGTAGTCGGTCACGTGACAGGGTCCACTACACGTGAAGTGATGTCGAGCGCTTCCCATACTCACATAGTATGTTACCTTAGCGAGCCAGTCGCGGGCGTGCGTCGCCGCCGTGTGCAGCGCGTGGTGCGAGGGCAGCGCCGCCTCGATCTCGTCGCCCTCGGCCAGCAGCGCTTCCACCTCGGCCAGCGTCGTGTGCTGCTCCTCCGGCTCCACGCTGGACTCGCGGGACCGCGGCGGGTTCGACTCGATGAGCATTGCGCGCGCCTTGCGCTCCCATTCCTCCACTTGACCTATGCGTGTTTACCGACCATTTTTTATTATTGCTTCTTAGTCGTCTTCGTATTTCTCCATTTATACAACTAAATAAAATTGGAGTGTCTGTTTGTCATATTAAAATAACCCCTTTTTACCAAATGCATATGTACAGGGTAAATATGCATTTTTTTTTGGTTTTTAAAATTTTTGTCTGTCTGTTGGTTCCGATTAATCTCTGGAACGGCTGAACCGATTTACACGAAACTTTCACTGGAAAATAGCTAATGTATAGTAAGGCAGATATAAATCGATCCATCCATCCACCCATCCAACAGCCTACTATACTAGTCTATTTGACATAGGCCTCCTCTAACTTGCACGGCTCCGGCCGATCTTGAGCCTTCTGAATTTATTGGATACTTCAGGTCATCGGTTCATCGTGGCGGGGGTGTCCTACAGTCAACCATATAGATGGATGTATCTATGCATTTTGTCGAACTTTGCCGGCAAAACAGAAGGACGTAGCTACGACCGTATATAAGAAAAACGAACCCTTGAGCTTGTGCAGATGCGCCCGCTCGGCCTCGACCCGGCGGTGCGGCACGACGGCGGCGCCCTCCGCCAGCAGCTTGTCGATGAGGTCCGGCGTGAGCGTGGCGCAGTCGTCCCGGTGCGCCTCCACCGCGTGCAGGAAGCGCGCCTGCTGCAGCCGCGCGTGCAGCGCGCCCAGCTGCGGCAGCACGATGCACAGCCGCGAGCCCAGCTCCACCACCTGCACCGTTCCCCACACGCCACACGTATCATCTAATGTAGTGTTTCCCAACCTCTATTGTGCCATGGCCCACCATAATCTTTCTATTTTTTTTATTTTTTCCTATATTTACACAAATTGTACAGTTTGTACACACACAATATACTTTCTCTTCTACTCATGGAATTAATGTAAGATAAATAATAATAAAAGATGTATGTAACGTAATATTTTTCATTTTATAACAATTATAAATAACCAATTACCTCCTCCAGCTCTCTAACAGAAGTAGCGTCGGTATCACCTAGATCTTTGTTCAGTAACTCCGTTGCGCGGTCTTCGAACTCAGCAGTTTGACGGAGAACCTCTTTGACCGCCGAACCTGTGAACAAGTACAAGTACAGTACTGTTCAAACGTCGGGTACGAAATAACAGTTCAGTAACGAGTGTACACAAATTGTCAATTTAGAGAATAGTTATTTTACCTTACAACCATCTAGCCGATACAGATACTTAGTGAGCTTAAACCTCCCTCAAATAAAACTTGTTTGGGCGTTATTTGGTTTTTGTTATTATAATTATTTATTTATGACATTTGTAATAAATACTAAATATAAATATCTATACGAACAAATAAAATTGGAGTGTCTGCTTGTAATATATAAATAACCGCTTTTTACTAAAGGCATAATGATGTATGTATAAACGGCACATATGGCAATTTTTTTAAATATTTTTTGTTTGTCCCTATGTTTGTTCCGGCTAATCTGTCGAACGGTTGGACCTATTTTGACGGGACTTTCACTAGGAACATGAATGAGGTTGTAGGCCATAAGATTTTTTCTTACAATTCTGGTTCAGGTTTTACGCGGAACACACTGGCAAAACCTAGTCATTTAGAAGAGTGCATCTAGATAGCGAGTTTGCACCACCGCTCGCCACCTCCCGACACCCGCAAACACGTGTACAAACCTTCGGGCAGAACGCAGGCGAGCCCGTCGATCTCGGCGGCGAACAGCGTGAGCTCGTGGATGGAGAGCCGGTACTTGGGGTCGTGGTGGCGCGTGCGCGTGCGCATCTTGTTCAAGTCCAGCTGCTGGATCACCGAGGCGCACTTCTCCGCGTCCTCAATAGCCGTCTCCAGTGCGCGCACCAGGTCCGTCTTGTGCATCTGCCAATATTATGTGTGTGTTTGTAACTAATGCCAACGTATGAACTAGCCCACTAATACAAAAATATAAACAACATATTTTTTCTTGATTTTGTAATAGCAAACCTTAAAGTCTATCTGGTGTTCATTTGGCATTGCAGGCCTTAATCCATACTGATATTATAAATGCGTGATGAAATATATGATGTGATCACGGTCAAACTACTACGCCTGCCAGACCCATTAGTAGATCATACAAAGTTATGTATGTTCGTTTGATGCAAGTATACCTTGAGGTCGTGCGCCCGCTTGAGATGCGCACGCAACCCGTCCAGGTCGCACGTCTTGGGCGTGTCGGGATCGAGCGCGTTCTGCACGGCCTCCGCCCACTCGCGGAACTGCTCCGACTTGCGCTTCAGCCGCTCCAACATCGCCGGCAACTCGTCCAGCGTGTATCGATACCTAGCGACACACACAACATAACTTGTGGCGCTCGCAACTTTATCTGTACTAGCGATCTAATAATGGTCAAAATTCAACCATAATTCATTAAACAAAATGATATACATACACAAATAGACTCAATACCTGCGCATTGTACGTTTTTCAACATAATAAAATCACTGAAAACGTGCACGAAAATTTTTGGTAACCTATGTCATAGCATAATAAATGTTAAACGAAAACCAAAGAGGATACATATGTATATCAAGTACGCACAGTATGACACATACCCACATGTGGTCATAGAGTGCGTAACGTTTATTTAGATCCATTTCTAACGCATATTATTAAAGAAAAATAGGTGCTTATACTCCTCCATATACATTTTAACTGTGCCAACTCATCCGACAGTAAAATTTTCATAAAAAGGAATCTAAAAATTTCGCTTCAATGAACTACAATAATAATATGATCCACTACAGACATAACTCTAATACATCCGAGACATAATGATCCGCGGTACCTGAGCCGATGTCTAGTGGGCGCGCACGCACACAGCTCGCGACAGTGTCGCAGGCACGCGACGTGCGTGGTGCACGCGCACGTCACGCACGACAGGAAGCACGTGGTCTTGCACAGCTGACACTGCCGCGAGTCGTCCGGCAGCAGCTCGAAGGCCTCGCGCTCCGCCTCCGTCACGCCCTACACGCAACATACGCACGTCAAATTACGCTACAATTAAACTTGTTACACCTGATCTGCCTGTATAATTGAGATATTGTTCAATATAAACTTCTAGCAGTATTATAATATAAATATGATATTGGCTAGTCTATTCTGATGACGATCATGTATAATAGAATCAACGCCATAGATTTGCATTCGTAAAACATCTTTGTATGTAAGCTTTATGTGTATGTCTTTAGCGTTATAATATTTGATACATCAAAAATCAAAACATGATATTGGGCACTTAACGTGAACGACGTATTTAGTGATAGGACATCTATAATCGTATTTTTATTTATTTATTGCCAAACCAATTACCTGAAATATAGTACAAGGACGCAGCTATGAAATTATTTAGTCATCGGTCATTTTAAGAACATTAAGATATCTAGAAGCGGCTGACCACAGACCTACATACAGATTAAAAATTAAATAAGTGTAAATGTCAGACCCAGTCGAGCAGTGCCTTGCGCAGCTTGCGCTCGTCGTGCAGCATGACGCGCATGTCGCGGTAGGCGGCCAGCGCGACCGTCACGCTGAGCGCGTCCGCGTCCAGCGCCATCTTGCACACGAGCTCGTCGTGCGAGAACACGCAGTAGCGGCGCAACGTCGAGTAGTGCGCGATGCACTCGCGGCCCATCTTCAGCTGAACGTGTACACATTATATTACTGTACAACATAACCGCAATGACACAGAGCCGAATATATCAACAGAATATTAAATAGAGTTACAAACGATCAGTGTTTGATACCATTTCATCAGTACTATTAGACGATAACAAGGCTAAATATGTACCTATAAAGATTGAAGCCGAAAGATAAGGTGAAATAACTTCATTGTCTAAGGCTAATTGAGAAAAAATTGAAGTAGAGGAACGGATTATTTATAGGAACACAAAATGTTATTGATTGAGTGTGAATTGCTAACTGCTAACACCTAGCCATAGCCTAGTTTTATCGAACAGGTATCTCCACCTTATTTTTCTCGCTCTATCTTTGTCTTTTCCCTTCGTTCCAGCTCCCTCTCCTGCTCTTTCTTAGTTCCTTCTCCCTCTCAGTCTATTCAGTTTAATAAAGTGATCAGTCAAGGAGCATAATATAGATATCTCACCCAGTCGGCCGGCGTGAAGTTGACAGCCTCTGCGAAGTTGTACCCCTGGTTGAATCCCGCGTGATAGGCTCGCGGAAACGTGATCACAAATTCACCCGCGTGTTGGTCCGTTCTGTTTCAACAGAGTTAAACAATATTTTATTGTCATAAGGGACTCAAATCACGTAAGTAGTTACATATCTATTACACTTGTAATATTCAATCTGTATACAGTTAGATTACTGACCTGTAGACGGGTACGCCGGCCTTCATGAGCACGTTGGGGTTCATGATGGTGACTAGCTGGTGCAGCAGGTCCGGCTGCAGCTGGAACAGCTCGGGCGCCTCCGCCTTCATCGCCGCCTCGAACTGCTCCGCCTTCGAGCTCGGCACGCCGTACCTACACCACATTCAATGCACGCTTTTATTATCCACTAGCTGTGCCCCGCGGTTTCATCCGCGTTTAATAGAGTTTTTGCTCCACTCTAATTAGTCATAGACTCCATAAATAGACCATTCAACACAAAAATAACGTTTCTAAATTTCTTCAGGCTAAATAAAAAAACTAACTATATTAATTATAAACAAATAAAATTTCCACAACATTAAACGACTATTAAATTTAAATAAATTACTATTATTAAATTACTTAACACTCCACATTAAACTAAGTTACATAAATAATGATATCCAATCCAGCTCACCATGTCTTGGGCTCCCCCCAATGTAAGTAGTTGATGGAGTAGGACCAGTGGTCCTCGTTGTGCCAGCAGAACGTAGCGAAGCACATCCCCACGTACAGCCACGGTATCTGTACAACATTTGTATATAATATAATATTATTACGATAAAATATAATTCGTTTCAAAATTCTTACAGCAGCTTACAGTACTGTAATTCAATTACAAAACTTCGAACAGAACAAGGGATATTCGAAAAGTCAGCATTAAAACTATCAAAAAAAGGTGAAACACCTCTATTGTGGATGAATAAAATACAATCCTCGAGAGCCATGATATCACAATACATAAAGATGTTTACCTTCATGCCAGATATGTCAGCATTGATGTGTCCTAGTACTGATCCTTCGAGCACGGGCAGATTGTTAAGGTTCCAGCTGGACTCTGCGTACTGCTGCTCGCCGGGGTACAGGTGAGCGCTCGACTTTGTTGGGAAACCTGTACATCAATACATTTGTAGGATTGCACTCAAACCTCGCTTTGTACAAAATTTCACTAACTTCCCTACACATGTGTTCAATGAAGTATTCAATAAATAAAAATACATTTCCATAGGTACGGCGAATCAACTTTTAACTTTAAAATTGTACACCGAGAATGTATTTATGAATACTTCAATTTAATTTTACCTAGCTATTGGACAGCTCACGTAGTATGATAACCATTTAAATTGAATTCGAACATGGTGTTCCTTAATACAAAGTTCAATAAGCACAGTGTACTGACCGGAGCCATGGTCCATAGAGTGCAAGTCCGCTCCGTACTCCACGGTGACGTCCTCGTCTATGGACGACACCACGCGCCAGAACTCCCTCTCCACGGTGGACGTTGGCACCATCTACAGTCATCATCATGTATTTATAATATGTATTTATAATTATTGTACACATCACTAAAAATAGTACAGAAACACAACGAAAAAACTTAAATCACGTATACATATTAAATACACGTAGACACGAGAGTATATAGTCAGTGAAAAGAAAATTGTTTCTAGTAACCTTATGTTGATCAGGCTTCAAATTCTTCTACCTCTAAAATAATAAGTATAACTTATCATTTCCTAAAAAAATACAATTTCATATTATGTATGTTCGTCAAAGCATAGAATATTCTCAATTACCTAATGACAATTAACAAAGACTTCCATGTTACGTTCTTTAGGTATAATTGAAATATTTATTTAATCACAACTCACAAAATCTCACTATAACTAAAACGACTTTTGGTGTATGAGGAGCCACATCAATATTCGAGTCTAAGGCAACTTCAATGTCTTGTGCTCCTGAACAATGGAGCCTATTGCGCGAAGACTCGCGTTGGGAGACACTGGATTACTGGACAGGGTGACCGTGACCTATTACCATTAGGTGGCCTGTTGGCTTCCAGTTAAGACACACTAGCTTTCATCCCCTATTTCAACCCCTTACAACCCTGTTTTCGATCAAAAAATAAGCTATGCTCTTTCTCAGGCTCTAGACTATCTCTATACCAAATTTCATTTAAATCGGTTCAGTCGTTTCGGAGCCTATTTACTACAAACAAACAATCAAATCTTTCCCGCTTATAATATTAGTATAGACAACCAACTCACATGCACTGGCATATTGAAGTAGTCGGACTTGAACTGATCCGCCATCTCCCCGAACTGCTGGAGCGTGTACTCGCGCGACGCCTGCTCGAACCCAAACGCCTCCGTCGGCTTCGACACCTGGACACGACACGCTTACCAATGTTAACTGACTTCGATATACTACCTAACATTTGAGTTCAAACGAATTAATTTGTCCGATAATGTTTATAATGTATGTGGTAATGCTTATTTTACCACATTGTGTACAAATAGCTTCGGTGATGACTTTCTTGTTGGCATCATCACTCAATGGTTGGCGGTGACCACTTATACCCTGATACCCTGTCTGTGAGCTATCGACATATATAGCTTCAGATTGCGTCACGAATGCCGTGTGGTTGGTAATGGACTGACCTCCTCGGCCAGGCACACGGGACACCGCCAGTCGCCCTTGGGCACGTCGGCGAGCGGCGGCACCAGACAGAACGTGTGGTACGAGTCGTCGCAGCCGTCGCACAGCAGCATCTGCTCCTCGATGTCCCCACGCCCGCACACATGGCACATGTACTTGGCGAGCTGTGGACCACGACACGCCCGTTAGCCTCCACACTTACACACTTACATAGATGTATGTGATCACTTCAAAAATCAGTGATATGAGATGTCACTGATTTTTGAAGTGATCACTTTTTATGGCAGGATGAACAGATTTGTCACATAACGCTCCACGTGTAACAGACTGTCTTGCTTCCCTTTCTCTCGCGTATGCGGCAAATCCTTACTGATAATATTATTTTTTATTTTTTTGTGTTTATTTGACATTATTTCGTATCGTCATTAATTTATAAGGTGCAAAATTTTAATTCCCCAAAATTTGTATCAGATTAATTTTTAATTAACATTAATTATTGTAACAACTGGTTGGTCCGTAATAATTTATGTATAAATAAATAAATTATACAAATGACATGATTCAGGATTCTGTCTAGCGCCATCTCTTCAGGAGTGGGGTAAACAATTTCAATATTAAGTGGTACTTAGATTTATTAAAGTTATCTCTGCTGCCGGGCATTCAAAGACGAACACGTTTTTTTTTCGTAATACTATTAACATCGTGAAGTAGCTTTAGTTTTCCCGTGTCGGTAAAGCAGTTGCTCCCAATAAAAAAATAGTATTACTACTCGCCAATAGTTGTCAGGAAGTTGTAGCAGTTTTTCATAGCCTGAAATCAAGAATATAAGACGTTAGTGAATGACTGTGGCTTTATTATTTTTACTCCTAACAGAAACAAGTCCATAGTACGGGTCCGTCGTCTCGGCTGCCGCCACAAACAGTGAACCATCTGCTGGCGTTGCGAGGAATGTCTTCTGTGTTGTCAGTACAAGAACGGAGAAGACTTAGGTGAATATGCCAATTGCCATGCACCAATGTAATGATCACCTGATCAACGGTACACGGGTAAGTTATGTTATGTTAGAATGTATTGAGGGAATGGAAGAAAGTTTAAACAAGGATCAATGTAACATTTAGTTAACGATGACGAATTTTTTTGCTTTCAAAATGTATTGAATGAATGAATGAAATGAAATTTATTAGAAGTAGGTTTTTACAAACACTTCGCCAGTGCCAGCGTCTTTCCGATGTAAAGAACTTAATACGAAAACTTAAATAAATGATCATTAAGTAAATTACAGTTTCAGAACACACACACACGCACGCTTACGCACACACACTGCTCTGATATACTTGTATATATACATCTATATATAAATACGTGAAGCGAAATCTTTCAATCCCTTTTTACGAAAATTGCGCGGACGGAGGAGTATGAAAT
>DWPQ01000190.1:0-19985 GCA_018251795.1 Perichares adela
CAGGAGGGACCTGGCGCTATAACATCAACTGGTAATCAGCAAGGTGTTCCACGTGCATTTAAGTTGTTGAGCTCATGGATGGATATAATCTCTTATACCTAATAATCTGCCAAACCTTCTCACCAGCACTCAGGGTTGACTGGTAGATGTCACCAGGCACTTTGTCCGCTCATTGTATTCCTTAGTTTTTTTGTTGGCATTTATCGCAAGACTTTTGCGATTGGATACAAAAGAAGTCATTGCCATTTTGATTTCCTTTTATGTATTTCATTTGTTTTCTTATTTATAATGTTTTTGGTATTTAGGATTAGGGATTTTTATAGTTTTGTTGTTTATTTAAATGTATGTTTATTAGTTATTGTTCCTTATTTTAAGATTGTGACAATAAAGAGTATATAAATAAATAATAAAATCTAGAATTGTATGATGTTTATGATGTTTTTTATTTATTTCAGAGATTCACACAGTACCTGGCGTCCAGTAACTCGACGTTCCAACTAAGTAACTTCCTAGACAAAAGCGGGGTGCAAGGTATGTATCGGAACATAACTCTACCATCGACGTTACGGAACACACAATGCTGCGAATATAACTTTTATTGGCACTAGCTAGGGTTATCAACATAAACAAGTTTTTTAATTATGATATAGACATACGGTTATGTACTCACGGGAGAATTATCTGTTATGCCGACTAGTTTCGGTCCATTCAAAGGACCTCTAAAAGGTCATAATGAATACAATATCTCACGAATCCTTCGATAATAAGTTTTTAATAAATTAAAAATTAAAAAAAAATAATAAACATACGTGTCTTATTTTTATTGGATAAGGGCACGTGTACAAATTTTCAGGCAAATCCCAATGTATGACGTGGTTTCAATTGAAACTGGATTCCCTTGCATAGTTACAAGTGAAGCTTATATAAATAAAACTTATTTAAGTATTAAAAATACATCGCAACGTGTGCATTTTTTAGTCTGTTAAGATATTTTGGGATTGACTACAGTGTATATCTATTATTATTATTGTTAGATTTTTTATATTTTTTGATACAATTAAGTTTGTTGATTGCGAAAACCCAAATATTTCGAGTGTAATGTATTTTTTCATCCTATGTATATTTTTTTAATAATATAAAAGTGCGTAGTTAAGTAATGTGCCCAGTAAAATGACCAACCCTAGGTAAAACTTAATAATACAATGGCCGCTCATGCGATAATGGTTGGCAACGGCCTGTGGAAATGTTTCAATAATAGTTGTTACCTATGCGCAAAGTTCCGGATTCGATTACGAACTGCATATAATAATTTTAATATTACTCGGCTACTTCTATGCGAGATAAATATTTTTTGGCATAACCCTATCTAAATTTATCCAAAGAAGTTGATATAAATAATTTGGCACATGTAACGAAATACGCAATTAGAAGTGAAATAAACATACGCGTTTGAAAAATATTTTCCGAACCAAGTGGCTTCATCGTTTTTACAATAGATTCAGTCTTTACATTCTTATATCCACCGATAAACTAGGAGGGTCTGATCTCAAAATGAGAATGGTAACACCGTTCTACCGGGATTTGGTAAACTTTGTATTTGAAGACTTTGGTACGCGTTTTATCACAATGTTGCCTTCCCGAAACTAATGACAATCTATCTATACTTATTTATAAAACAAAGTCCCCTCATGTATGTACGCAGCTATCCACGCAGGTGAAGCCGCGGGCACCGCTAGTGTGTATTATATTATGATTAACAAACAACTGCAATAACAAGTAACTAAGTAGGATTCGAAAACTGATATCGCGGTATGATTTCCAATGTCCCAGAAAGCAATGGACATTCAAGAAAACAGTTGTACTGAGGACTATCGCAGCCCTTATTTTTCGAATAGCGTTCCCCACCTCTTCGCTAGTTTAAGTTCTCTGGCAGAGCACACCAAGCTTGCCTCTTTTCGTGTAAGGTTATAAGGGCCGCTTGCCCCAGCAGCAAAATATCCATAAGAAACAAAGAAACAAAATCTCTAACCAAGACCAGAAAACAATATTTAACATACAACTAAGAAAACAAATCTCTTACATGTTACACTTAGACCGGAGAACAGTCTAATTTATTTGTATATATACTGTGTGCCTCGACTGAGAATCGAATCGAATACTTACGTCGTCTGTGCTCATTGTTCGCACAACCCCAACTGTCCAAAACGAGAACTACGAATTACTCATTTCTTAACTGTCGTCAGATTAAAAAAAAACGTTTCGCCGAAATATCAGTTTGTTTCCGCTCGTAACTGTGTCTTGTCGACATTAATAACGCTTTCTACGAATGCGGACATAACTATATGGATTATGAAAAATTCATTTCATTCGAGCCCTACCATGTTTACTCGGTACTCGGTTTCGGGGGTATAAAGAAATCGGTTTTACATGGAATTCGATTACGATTTGATTGCAATACAATATTAAAAACAACATCTTATTTTCAATCTATGCTTCGATCAACTTTCTGTTTAATTTTGAAGGTTGTTTTGAAACCAGTGAAATCGATTTGCGTATGAATTGTTCCATTTAATTCTCAAGGGTAGACTTTGATCTGACTATGACTATAGTTTCAATTTAACCTCGTTAAAGGTTGACCATAGACGTTTAGTTCGCTAATTAGGTATGTGTTAGTGAATGTTTAATTAATGGAAGTCTCAGTGCTGACGTTTCTCTCATAGATTTGCGCAGTGATCCCATATTATTGTAAAGCATCAACTCGACTCGATTACCAATTGATTGTTCTTAGGTTCACAGAATTAACAGATTTGTATAAAGTGTTAATCCTAACTTTGAATTACTAGATACTGTGAGATTGATGAAATAAATCAATAAAACAAATGATATTTCAAACACCATTTATTTAATACACCCAGCATTCGCGCAGAACATACAAACAATTGACACGGTATAATATGGAAATAATGTTATGTGATAATATTTTAAATATTATTTTTTTCTTGATCCACTATTAACTGGTATGTATTATTTCCCTTGACTGTTATAGAAGGTAACACTTGTCGAATGATGGATACCTTGCAGGTCAGACAATTATTTACTTATTCAGTTGTAAGGCTATAATGTTGTGATACTGTACGAAAGTGAATACTGAATAAAATATCAAATTTTTATATAATGTTATTGAAATCTTTCTAAATCTATTAATTTACAAATATGTTAATTAAAAAAAAAGTACATAAATTTCTATTATTTCAGACATTTCTATTTAACCTTCTACTTTCTTAAGTCGTTTATGAATACGTAGATAACGAAATGAAAGATGCACGTGTGGTAGGGGGCGCGATCGAACCGATTACGCAAGACCGCGTGGCGGTGCACGCGATCCTGCCAACTGTGACATCACGTCGCGCATGCGTAGTTGGACACGGTGACGGGTTACAACGTACAGCCACACTGGTACATTGTCTGTCTGATGTAAATACATATCTCTGTCTCTTTCTCTCTTATTCTCTGGTCGGTTCTTCGTGACGGAAGTTCGGTGTGGGAAGTCAATAAATGTAAACACTTCACTAACACAAACGACACGAGAACAAACATTACCGAGTGTCATAAGAATGTCCATCCGGGAATCGAACCCCGATCCTCTTGTCAGGCAGGGCCTACTGGACTGTAACGTCATAATCTCAAGAAAAGCGGATACTATGCTGAAAAAAAACGTAATAACATTTTATTGTGAGTGGAGTGTATTACGATGCGTTTATCACCAGAAAGCTTTTAGTGATCTGGGGTGGCGCCTTACCCGGTACACGTTGCTCAGTTGACCTGTCTAGACGTTTTCGTCGTAAAATATTTCCGACAGGCTTATGATATATAGCTTCTGTGTAACGACAGCGACACATGGAAAACAATTATAATCTTAATTATGAGATTTTAAATACTTTTTCTTTATACCATAAATTCTTGGGTTTGCGGTATGGACAACTTTAATTTTCGTATTTATAAACATTACTTTGACTCAGCCTAAGCTTAAACTGATTGTATCTTGAGTGTACAATTTTGGTGACTTACGAAAATCTTACGCTAATAACTGCTGAAAAATAGTTGTATATACATACTGCAAAACCAAAGCAACGTCGGATCAGCTTGTTTCTAAATAAACGGAACAAAAATTTAGTAATTACATAAACCGGACTCTCCATTAAGTCTAACCACGGCTTGAACATTTTAGAATTAGTCAATGAGTTCTAAATCAGGGCGTATAGATTTTCACCGAAAGTTCCATTACAGCACACGATGAATCGATTTAAAAGATCAACAGTTATAAGGTCAATAGAGACATCGTAAAGGATCTTTGGAGTACGATAAATTAATTGCCTATCGTATTCTCGGCGTGCGTAATTGGCACGCGGAGGCGTTACGAGGGCGACGAGTCGACGACCTCGAAGGTCGCAGGTGAATTCTGTTTTGATCGAATGCTCTAGAAGTTGTGAGGTTATTTCATACTTTTTTTTGGAATTGGGGGAAATCGTTTAAATTACCCGACATTTCAGTGGAAAGTGGGTTATGTAGGATTTTTACCTACTTTACCCCCTCGGAATCCATCCGGCGCAAATGGAGAAGCTCCGGGATCTCTAAAGAACGCACCGGTGATAGTTATTCCTTTCTAGCGCTAGATTAGTTATAAGTAACTATAGTTTTTTTTTTTATTAATATACATATCTAGGCGTAAATTAACAACCGAGATGTTTTATATTTAGAAGAATGTATCGTCTAGCAAACTTTGCCGTCATCGGGAGTCGAATGCGGAACCTTTCGCTCGTTGTGCAGGGTCACTACCACCAATAGAAACGTCAATAAGTCTTTAACTACAGCCCTTAATTACTGTCAAGAAAGTTAGTGCCATAAACGTTATATTTGCAGATAAATGTGAATAATGCAACCTACATTGTTTCTAATCTGTGCAATTGCGAATAATAAGTTTATATTTGTTTATTTTCGATAAGGTTTCATTGATCGGACTTCGTATCTACTCTACGTACAATCGGCAACAAAACTGATTCATGACAATAACAAGTGTTTGCTATTTTTTTTTGTTTAATGCTTATTTACATTGTATAGATAGAGCTGCCAACCTCAGTTGAGCCTTTTCGTCAGGTATGAAGTAATCAAAACTCGTGTGTAGTTTGTTTTTTTGTGTTTAAAGTATTACGGGCCGGTTTTTTAATTGACATATAAAAATTAACTGTCCAATAAAGGATATTACGACAGAGTGTAGAATGCCATTTGCCGATAATCTTTACAGCGTACGATGATATTTTAATTTTAGTCACTTAAAACAGTTATAACTGGCTTTCTGACACTTCAACCGGAACATGTCGAAACTTCTCGGTTGATTCTTTATGAGGAGTGGGAATCTAAGATATGATGCCAGGCAAATAAAAAATACCTTAACTCCATGAATGAGTACCATCAGGATTAAACTGGGTGGTACAGAGCCCAGCGATCTACGGAGAACCTGCTCGTAGCGCTGTAACCTCATCCCTTATTCAGCAGCCACGGGTAGGTGAGGTTGGCTTGAGCTCAGGTATGGATGGAGCATCTTACACCCCTAAATCCACCTATTTAAAAACTGAATAACGCATGGTATTATAAAGCCTAATTATGTATTCTCAAAGTAGGAAAAATGTTCAGTACAATTTATCCTCTAGTCAAAAATTTAAATTACACCGTTTGTTGTCATAATTTCTATAGTGACTTGGCTCATCATATACGTCATACAATCGGGTCACCTAAATGTTATTATTAGTATATAGAACACCTAATTTAATAAAAGTAATATTTATCCTGTTCAGATTAATTAAAAGATTTAGACTAGAGTGGTGACTTGGAGAGCTAACAGCTTTCTCACTCAGCTTATAAGTTAGATAGTACAGACGGGAAATTATGTTATCATCTTGGTTACTGCATAAACTTACATTAATTTTAACGCACTTAAATTTTTGGTTCACATAAAATGCCCTATAAAAAGGTGAATTTATTGACAGTGATATGAGCTATGGAACAATCTATATTTTAGAGCTTTGCAAAATATTCAAGTAAACATATCTTTGTTGCCGGTTGTACAGAATATGTTGGAATACAATTTGAAATGCAAATAGCTGTTTGTTTTTATCATAATATGTTATTAGGTTATTACAGTGTTCAGTGAATATGTTATTACAATGTTGTAATTATGAAACCAATTCACATTATCGTTATGCTTGGAAATCATTAATAGTTTTGTTTATAATACGTTTTATAACTCATTGGAATTAATAGTGTAAGTCGTGTAATGTCAATTGTTGTTTACAATTTTGTGTTGTCGAGTCTCGAGAGATGCACTATTTACCTTGGCAAATGTTTTGTTTTGGTATATTTCAATATGAGTCATTTTGATTAGTCGCACTAAAATTGTAATTAACGCCATCAAGCGGCTCCTGTGATAGCTATGGAGTAATGTCTTAATAAAATAAGCTATATTGAGTTAATTTCATTTTTCATATGTTTCCGAATTTGGTCAAAGCTAACAAAGTGATACCACGTCAAGGCTGCCAAAGAACACTATCATTTAAATGTATACCAACGAGTGTATTTAAAGACATGGTATGGTATAATTTGTATACATATTCAATAAGAAACTGTCTGATTTCCAAACGTACTCAAGCAACAAAAACTCTATCACTATCCTTGTATGGGACAAACATTTACATGAAAACTATCCTCTAACTGAAACTTTCTCAATTTCCTATCGCTTTCGGACAGGCGCCGCCGGAGCACGGATCGGTGAGTCGATACAGAATGCCGGCTTGTTGTGTTGTTGTACGTCTGTCTTGTCTGTCCGTCTGTCTGTAGTACGCAGGGACACGCTTATTGGTGTGGGTGCAGATATATAATATTTTTTCTATGCACTTTGCACCTGCCGGCTTGAATTTTGATGTTGTTTTTGTTGATGACTGTACTTTTGTTGTGAATGTTTTTGAAGTGAGGATTTTTTCATATAGTTTTTTTTTAAAATAAAATGGCACATTGGTTCATGTTATGTTAAGAAGAACCCTTACAACACTCTGAATTATTTTTACTATGCATGTGTTTTCCATGTAGAATTACAGTTAGTGATTTTTTAATTTTTTTTCTGCATTTATTATTTCCCCCCGTGTTCTAGGATTCCTCAAGCTCGTGGCATCTTTACTTAGTGAGGGTATGACGAGTGAGAACGATTCTGACGAGTGGGGTTAGATACCATAGTTTATGAGTTGATGATTTTACTGTATTAATAATAGTTACTGTAAAGTCAAATATTGCAAAATTACACTTTACCGTAGCAAATAAGTATTCGTATTATAATTTTTTTGTACAGACACTAAGATAATTTGAAAGTTTTAGTACTCATCTTACGATGTTAGTTATTAAATAAAGGTAACATTAATCTGATGTTGGTTGAGTGGTACTAGATTCAAATTATTATCATTTTATCATGAGGGTCTGTCACTACACATAGATACGTCATATTTTGCTTCTACAACAGATTCATCAATAATGATTCAAAAATTAAAGTTAGCAAAAGTAAATTTAATTTAACCTTTAAGTTAGCATAACCATTTTAGTTTAAGTTTTAACTTAGCTGAACTAAATTAATTTTAGCTTAGATTTGATTAAGCTTAGTTTTAAACTCTAACCATGATGACCCTAGTCAAAATATCGCTATACAAATATATATATCGTGAATACCCTTACCATACTACAATGAAACATTTCAGTTATCTTAAAAAAAACAAATTCGTAACTTTCATTAAACTAGTATTAAAAGCAAAACGTACATAGTTGTCAATTTGATTGAAGTAATTACTTTTTACTTTATATCTAGTATCGATGCAGTACAAGTTGTGAAACTAAGCGTTTGTTTGTAGATTATCTTGTAGATATCTGTTTGTTGAGTATGTATCGAGGGATTTGGCCGATTAATGGGTAAGCGGCTTGTGACCTGCTCTATGGATGAGCGAGTGTAGTGTAACTTAAATTACTAGATCAGCTAAGCCAATAATTGAATGATTGTGTCTATTAACCGTTTTGTTATGTGGACCTGATAGTGAGTGGTCACCATCGCAGATAGATATATAACGCCAAAATGATGACCGACGCGCTGCGGATTCAGTTTGGGAACCGAATTTTACTAGCTCCGAGACTAAACGAAATACTTGAAACATTTCACGGTTTTTAAGGATCTCTATATTACCACTGGTAGGCCAAGTAAGGAGGCTAATAAGGCGATCTTCCGCTCCTTGCCCGGCCAGCGTCAATGATGCCTTTGGCGCAGACGTCAATGGGTGACGGTGACTGCTTACCATCAGGTGGCCCGTCAACTCTTTCGCCGGCTATTAACATAAAAACGCTAGTTAAAAAGCCCTATAAACGAGGACCGTAGGGATTAAATTAGGTACGTTTGGGAACAATTGAAAGATGTTTGGTTAGATTAGGCAAAACGCAAAGTAGGACTAATCACGCACTACCATTGCACGATTATTTTGTTGTTTCGTCGCTCGCACCCGCTTTTTAGTACCAATACTGCCACTCTTAGAAAAGTACATTTAACAAGTTATATGATGACGGCTTCATTTTTGCCTTTTGTTCAATTTGATCAAGTGGCAGTTCTCACGCTCAGACTCTAGAATTTCTGCAAAGGTTTTGAAAATATTGTGTACATTGAAATCATTACAATGCCACATTGGTAAGATTTTACCAGGCATCATCGCCTAGATTGGAACGCAATTTGAGTCAATGAGGAAAATCCTTATGATACGATTATTTGTTTTTGTTTTTTATCACTGCAATACTTGGAGAATTGTTAGCTTTATACGTTCCATAGTATTTTAATTTAATCTAAGGCGATTATAACAAATAACAAGATAAAAATAAAACCTGTTTTAAATTGTCTTATTTATGAATACACTAAAAGTCAGTTTTTCGGGAATAGTTGCGGTGGATTGTGAAGCTTATCGCTGGTCCTTAACCGACAACCTTGACCACTCTAGCAAGAGTCCTATTATAAATCATTAACGGTCGCGCCGGTTTTCGACTGTGTGGTGTATCTTAAAGGTAAACTGTTTGGGCTTTTACTTAACTAGTGCTCTAGAATCCAAGACACTTATTATGATTGCATAGGATCTGTTTCTCATTGACTCAATTCAATAACTTTATCATAAACATTTACATTTATTGCACGTTACCACGCTGTAATTGTGAAGGGGTTCCGGGACCGCTGAGTTTAGCTTTTCTAATTTACACGTGTTCTACGCAGGATATGATATGTCCCCGTTCATCCGGCGGTATGCCAAGTACCTCAATGAAAAGGCGCTGTCCTACAGGACTGTTGCTTTCGACTTCTGCAAGGTCAAGAGAGGGTAAGTTGTTTTTTTTTATTTGAAGCAGTTTTTCACTCTCTCTCAACGTAAATTACGTTGCGTGTTAAATTGGAGGATGAGTTACCTTACCGTTTCTCTGGCAAAGTTCACAGACCAAAAGGTGGTGATCACTGACCAAATTGGGTGAACTGGTTTAGTGCATAAAAAAGAAGTGCCAATAGAATATGCGTGGTTCAATAACGTTTTTTTGATTGAATACTGTAGCAAATCACGTTCAAATTAATGGTCGTCATTGTTAAAAACGATTTACTAAAAGAACTGTCGTACAGATGTAATGTTACTAAAAAGTTTATTCGGGAACATTTTACGAAGTAACGTCATATCGAAATATCGACCTTTCGCACTAACGTCATACGATATAAGGTTCGTTGGGTAAAACTATTTTGGAATAATCATTTCCTAGCTAATGATGCATCGCAGACAATCGCAGCAACGACCCCTCGCACAAACGTGATTCGCAAAAAAACTATTCGATGTAGCGTTATTCGACCGAGTGTATTTGGCGTGTATAAAAAGTGACCCATTCGGGTGTATGGAGTTATTAGAGCGGCCGAAGACGATGTGTGTGAGTATGTGTAACTGTGTGTTTGTGTGAGTGCATGTTTACGTCTGAATATTCGTGTTGCGTGATTAGTATTATGAGTGTAATTTTGAATGTCATTATCTGATATACGAGCAGACCGGTTAGGCGATGGTAAATGATTACCGGAACGTATGGATGTCTGTGATACTTCAGTCATCATCGAAGCGTTGCTAGCTAAAAAGTACGCGAAAGAACTGCAATACAACTGCACCCTTCTTATGTTTCTGTAGTACTTGGTCAGGATCAGAAATAAATAAATACCAATATTACATATTAAGCGATGGCGTCATGCGCTCCGTGGCTCTGAGATTCAGGGGAAGATAAAGAAGTCTCATCGAATGACGCAGACATGGGTATAATTCGCCTGGATAGATAGGATCAAAAATAACGCATTGAATAAAAAAAAATTAAATTCAAATCCCTACCTATCCAAATTGGTCAACAGCAAGGAGGAGGGTTCCCTCCGCATGATGAACGCGGAGATGCTGTTGAAGACCCTGCCAGTGCTGCAGGCGCAACTGGACGCGCTGTTGGAGTTCGACTGCACGGCCAATGACCTCACCAATGGAGTCATCAACATGTGCTTCATGTTGCTCTTCAGAGACCTCATCAGGTATGGGCTCACTTGCATATTGGAGCTATTTTGCGGCTGATTAAAGCTTTTTTTCAAGTAAGCAGCCGACTAAAATAGCTTAACTATTGTTATTGAGAATTATGTTGAAATTTTCAAGTAAGCGGCCGACTAAAATAGCTTAACCAATGTTATTGAGATTTATATTAACATTCTCTTCATATGTGTTGTAATTTTGCTATTTAAATTCTACTTTCACGTAAAAACAAGTATCAAATCTTCATGAAAAGCTAATACTTACACACGATATTGGCCGCTGGATTATTAACTTCCAAGCGTCCTTGTCTTGATTAATTAATGTATTCCAATATCGTGTTGCAGATTGTTCGCGTGCTACAACGACGGGATCATCAATCTGCTCGAGAAGTACTTCGATATGAACAAGAAGAACTGCCGCGAGGCTCTCGACCTCTATAAGAAGTTCCTCATCAGGATGGATAGGGTCGGAGAGTTTTTGAAGGTCAGTTGCTTTGTACGATTCTTCTCTGTATGATCCTCTTACGTAAAGAGGATTAGAGATAGCCTAGTGGTTTGAACGATGGGCTCCCGAACGGGACAGCGAATCCGGCGCGCACCAATAATTTTCTAAGTTATGTGTGTATTAGAAATAACTATCACTTGCTTCGGTGATGGAACCTGCATACCTAGGAGTTATACATAACGTTCTCGAAGATGTGTGAAGTCAATACGTACTTGGCCAGTGTGGTGGATTATGGCCTTAAACCTTCACAGTGTGGGAGGAGACCCGAGCAGCAGTGAGACAATTATGGGTTGTTATGTAGATGTGTAGTCCACCACGTTGGACGTTGGCCAAGTGATGATACAATTGAAACCATTGTTCAGGTGGCAGAGAACGTGGGAATAGACAAAGGCGACATCCCAGACCTGACGAAGGCCCCGAGCAGTCTTCTGGACGCGCTGGAAGGACACCTGGCTTCGCTCGAGGGCAAGAAGGGATCCGCCGCCAACACTCCCACTCAAACTGCTAGGTAAGTTCTGTAGAGTGAGTTTATGTTGAAAAGACCTCCAAACACTCATTTTATTCCTACAAGGTGCAAGGCAAAGCCTCTAAAAAAATAATTTGCTTCCACGACGAGCGCCTCTAGGAGGTAAAAAATCTTGAACGCAAATGATTTTTTGTCATCCAAATCGATTATTTTTCTCACTCAAAAGTATTATCAGTAGGTATATCATCTGTTTTAATTTTCGGTAGGCTCATCCTTATTACCTGTTTATATTATAAGTTTTCTTTTCCTTATATAAATAAGCAGTAATATTTAGCGTATAAGATCGTATAAGATCTATATTTGTGGCCAAGCCACCCTCAACTGTAAGTAGTGCGTGTTCCTTGTTGAACAACAGAAGAGGTTATGGCGCTAGGTCCTTCCTTTGGAAGTAGCCGGCTGCCCCCCCGGTTAATCCTGAAGATACATAATCGTGGTAATGTTTTTTTACCTGTCTGGCTTCCTTATTAGGTAAGTCTCCAAGAATAAACCGTCAATTATAACTGAATGTTACGCAGGTTAGTAACGTAATTGTACTGAGTATTCATGATTTTATTATCGACACTAGTAGACCCGACAGACTTTGTCCTGTCCGAAAAAGCTGAGACTAAAAAATTATTATGATTTTGTAGAACATTATTTTTGTATATCTCGTAAAACAATGAAATTCCTGGAAAAACTAAAAAAAAATTAGGAAAATAAGTAGCCTATTTTCACCCCAAGATTTTCAAGAATCTCTATATTAAATTTCATCACGATTGGTTCCGCGGTTTGGCTGTGATCACGTCACAGACAGACAGAGTTAATCTCGCATTTATAGTATTTAGTATAAATTTCAGCCCAGTAGCATGGATAAAACAATTACAATGTTTAGTGTTCGCGATGATAATAGTGTTAAACTGTGTTGTTGTTCCCAGCGCCCAGAAGAACGTGGCGAGCGTGATGGGCGCGCTGTCGTCAACGTCCTCGTCGTTCGGTAACGCGGCCGCGTCCGCTCGGCTCGACTCGCACGCGAACGGCGCGCTGCTCATTGACGACTCGCTGCGGCGGCAGGCGCTCGCCGAGGAGGAGGCCGCCATGAACCAGTACAAGGTATCGGTGGTCGACCAATCGTCACGTATGATTAACCTGGGTAATTGTGAGCAGTAGACGTGATTACTTACCTAGGTAATAAAAGTCTTCGTGATTACTTACCATGTTAATTGTAAATCGCAGTTATGGTTACTTACCTCGGTAGTTGTATACAGTCATCGTGATTACTTACCAAAGTTATTGTAAATAGTTGTCGAAATTACTGGGTATTAGTAAACAGTCATTGTGATTACTTACTAGGCAACTCTTAATAGTCGTCGTGTTTAGTTTCCTAGGTAATTTTAAACAGTCGTCGTGATTACTTACCTATTTAATTATAAAGAGTCGTCGTGTTTACTGACCTGGGTAATGGTAAACAGTAGCTGTGTTTACTTAAAGATTTTCTCTCATTTTTACAAGGTCTATTATACGTTGTACAATAATCAAAGTACGATTAGTGAAGATGTAACGTTTACTATCGCAGGATGCAACAATCATAGAGTTCGTTCTGTTAAAGTGTCAAAGCTTATTACGGCTGTGACAGACATCAGAGCCCCTAGACAGAAATCTTAGCGGAAACCGTTAACGCTCACGCTATTTTAAAAATGTATGGAAATGACATTGGCTGCGGAAATATTATGTGCTGTCACGCCAAAAACCTTTCCGCAGGGGCTGTCATTACCATACATTGTTAAAATAGCGTCTCTGCCAACCCTCTCTGTGTGAGAGGAGTTCCGAGCCCAGCAGTGGGACAAAATTGTGGGTTGTTTAGGTATGGATAACGTAATCATATACCTATATAAAGAATACAGTAGATGCAACTAGTTCACTTACAGTAGTTATTATAGTATTATATATAACATAAGAGTTTATGCAATGATTATAATTTCACAGCCTCTCGCAGAATTTAAGCCTTTTCGTCGTGCATCTGTTGGATTCAACAAAATCATAAATTCCCGTTCCCGGAGTAGAGTAAGTAGAGTATTAAATCAACCTTTTTGAATCCAAACAAAATCTTTTGGCCTTCGATGATTAGTGCATTGGCTGTTATTTACTATTATGATCAGATAAGTGTTCACCGTCACACACCTGTGGAGGAGAATATTTCGAAAATAGTTAGATAACAAAGTTTCGGGCACGCAACTTATATTACTTGATCTACTTGAGGTAAATTTTAAGTTATTTCTCTGTGGCAATGATTCGGTTCGGTATTTAGAGATTTGAAATGAGAATGACACTAAGTCCGAGGATTAGGAAGAGAAGATTAGATTCCTTGGTAAAAGATTTATTTCCAACACAGAACTCAAAGATCGTTCAGAATAACTAAGACGTAAGTACAATATTATATGTATTTCTAGTAGCGATCGGAAAATAGAAGCTCATCAAACTTACGACGAACAACTTCGTTCATGGATGAGAATCTAGTTGAGTACCAGCAGATGTTGAAGGCAGCGGACGCTCAGATGGCCAAGGAAATTGAAGATATGACTAATGGCAAGTGAGTGAACAACAGTTTATATAATGTTCAAAATCCCTCTGCATCCTCTACCGTCTATACAGTAGTCTGTGCTCCGAAGAACTGTTTAACCTGGTGCCTCCAATCACCTTCCTCCACCGCTTCTCGTTCCTTCTTGCCACGGACCTGTGGATTGTGGAATTATCTTCCATCTGTGGCGTTTCCTCTGCGCTGTGACATGGGGCTTTTTAAAAAGAGTGTCAACCGAATCCTTCAAGGCCGGCAACGCACTTGCAGTTCCTCTGGTACTGCACGTGTCCATAGGCGACGGTGACTACTTATCATCAGGTGGACCGTGAGCCTGTTTGTCCGTTTGTTTTTATAAAAAAAAAACTAACCTGTATGAACTGAATGAAATGAGTTTAATTACCTTAATGATGGATATTAGACATACAAAGATAGATTATAATATATAGTGAGTCGCTAGATGTCATTGTGCTGCAGTGGCTGTTTGACTTTGACAGCATGCCTGTTTCCTACTATTTATGTTAATGCCTGACAAATGAACATGCGGACCACAGGGTAGTGCCTATACATACCATTTACAAGTATCGTTCGCCGCGCGTCGTGTCCACGTAAAAAAGTTCTCCAACAGTAGAGAACAATCGTCATAGCCGCATTCGTCCATCGTCTTTCAACATATAATACGTTGTTGTATACCTGTACAAGTCTAGACCGTTGATAATACTGTGCTCGTTATGATCTGTGTGTTCTAATATTTATTTTTAAATTACGAACACAATGAACATTTAACACAATTCATAATTGTGTGCAGCCTTAACCTGATTGACGTCGGCAAATGAACGCTGAGATATGGCTCTCTGATTACATTCGATACTCGTAAATAAATCTCAACATCTGTACATCCATTTACAGCCGTCGGTCAATCCGTCATATATGTAAACCGTGTAATCTCGTCAAGATAAACATCAAAGTGCAGTGTGTGTGTATGTGTGTGCTCCGCCGCCTCACGACCACTCGACCACTCGACCACGCGGTAGGAACCGGAAATTAAATTATTTGATTAACTTGTAAAACGTTGCCTAACATTTGTGTTATTTATTATCGAAATGATTAGACCTATCTATTCACTTTACAGCTTTCCGAAGTAGCCAACGCTTTATTTAATGAATAAACACACTTATTTTTACTATACGGTTTGGAATTTTAAAGGAACATATTATTCAATGTCTACGCAGAGTCATACCCAACTGAACAGATGATTCATAATTGTAATCGTCCCAGTCCAAAGTGTAATTTTCCCACTGCTGGGTTCGAATCTCCTCTTACATTAAGTGAGTTTACGACAGTCCACAACACGGACCACGTACGGATCAGAAAATTGCGCACTCCTTCGAGAATAATATGGAAAACTCTCAGGTGTTCAAATTTTTTCACGATTTTTTTTCACTGACCTATGTGATCATTCTAATAAGCACGTAACTTATCATAGTCATCATAAATAAAGCTCATGAATTAAGTTCTATTTGTAACTAACAATAATTACGGCTATGTGAAAACTAAGTGTCCATTTAATTGATCGTGAAGAAGACATTATCGCACTGGAGTAATAAATAAATAAACAGTTTTAGTAGCTTGTGACGTGTCACTGTATAAAGGTGGAAGCGTTTCCCGTGCGTAACTATAAAACGAATCGGTCGTCAGATCGCTCCGTGAGAAACTCATATAAATAATTACCGTAGAATATCGTAAAAATGTGTCGAGGAATTTCAAAATCATTTGAGTTATCGTTAGAAATTTTAATATTTTCACGTCTCGCTTTAACTTATATAAATAATAGCAATAAAGTTCAATAAAATATGTTTAGAGCATGGCGCACTATAACAACAAATAACACTTCAGGTTCCGTAAGTAATAGACATGTTTTTCAAGATAAAGTTAAAAACAAGACGAGAACAATAATAATCTTTACTTATTCCAAAAAAAAGGTTTTATTAAATGTTAGTAAGTAACATCAAAGGAATTACCGACGTGTTGCCGTCCAAGATGGGAACGGAAGACCCACTTATTACTATCTTTCTGGAACCATAAATGGAACATGTCAAAACAACGTTGATTCTATCCACGCCGAGCAGTTCAATTACCGCACTACTGTCAACGAGAACCATAGAGAACAAACTAGGTGTTGCGGAAGCCCAGCTATTTGTAACTGGAGTGTCCTATTGGGACCCGGAGGGCGCAATAAACTCATTCGTTATTGAGCTGGGTGAACCACGCGCGTCGAGACCATCACTTCCCAAAATATATCTTAATAAGTTATTTAACATTACATTTTTTTAGTTAATATTGTGACAAACAGGTGGAGAACAATTACCGTAACATGGTGTACATACAACATATTATTATTACTTACCTATATATTTACAGTTAACAATCGTGGTATTATTACCATTCACAACTCACGTGACAGCCTCGACCGATTCCTCAATGTATAAAAGTGTACCATTGTGGTCACCATTTAAATTAAGTTTTAATGCGCGTAAAATGAGCTGTTTCCTAAAGAGAGCGCTACTTTGAATTAATGAATATCCATAAGCGTTATTGAAATGTTGACCTTTTGGACACAAACAGACTGTGATAACTACCGACTTAATGTTTTGATAATTTATGTTAAGCTTCTCTAATCGTATCAATCGCAGTAAATTATATGATTTTAAATGAAACTGTCATTTGGAACCACAACGGACCTCTGATAATTGGAAATGATTTTCTTGAAATAATAAGTTATTTGTATACGTCCGAATATAATTTAACTCTTTGTCATTGAGTAACACACAATATGAAATTATTCCAATAATGAAAAATAAACATTTTCGTTCGGGTACAGACATCTGAGGTTACATAGAAATCGAATTGATACATCACATACAATCAAATTTAATGTTGTTGTTGAAATAGTGGATGCGAACCTCTCGCTGGCTGCACCCGTCGCCCGTCGCCGCCACCCGGCCTCCCGCGCTATTGCTACTACGTTTCTAGACAACAATTCCGTCGTTATTCCAATTCCTTACATTTAATACAGTCCGACAGCACTAACCGCTAACGTCATAATGCATGTTTTTAAAATCAGTGATAGCCTAGTTTGTGGCCGTTGGTCTCCTCCACGAGAGCCGGTGCATTCGAATGTTGCTTATATCCTTTGATGAAACATCAGTAGAAAACCTGGATACGCAAGCAGTGTACAGTGTACTGTGGTGTCCTGATAGTTGTGTGAACTCTGACAACCCGCACTTGGCCCGATGGCAGTCGTCTCAGTGTGTGAGGTGATCCGAAATCAGTATCGGGACAATTATAGGCCGTGATGCACATTATCATTGAACAACTGAATACGAAATGTACCTTGGAGCGTCTGAAGAGTCCTATAAACACGGAAGGTTGTCTTCAGTACGGTACGGTACGTGAGAACACTTGTGTTACGAAACGAGTGTGTCGTCCCTGTGGTGTCAAATAATGGCGTCTTAATGTCACCATGGTTGCTATTAGCATAAAAGCCCCGTAAGACTGTACACCACCACGCTGGTCAAATGTGGGTTAATAGACATTAAACATTCATGAGAACTATATGGTATGCAGGTGTGTTCGCACCCGTTTATTACTTGCATATTATTTAATAAAGATACGTGTACTACGTGAGATATCGGGTTTGGGCGCCCAGAACCTCTTTCAACTTCCCCAGACGACCCTGAAGAATAGCGCAGGAGGCAAAACACTTTCTGTTGAAGGTCGCAGATTCATTACCTCGCAGATTCGCATGGCTAAACATAATTAAATTTCTACATCGTTATTAACAATTGCCCAAAATAGTTTCACGTCAGTTGCTGTCTATTGGCGTTACTCTCAACGACGCAACGAACCCATAAACACGGAATTAGCATACTTATAAAAATTTATGTGTGGTTTATCAGACCAGATAAAAACTCACGAACGGACGTAAACTCATTAACAGCGTATAAACGTTAGCCGTAAACTGACGTAAAAATTTACGAGCCATTATGTACACGGCCACACCGTGTTACTTTTGTCGAAAGATCAACAATAACCATATTTATGGGGTGCTTACGACGCTTTATGAAGTTTGAAGGAATGTTTGACAAAAAATACTGAAGAATAAAATTATCTAATTGAATATTTAGATGTAAGAGTTATGGACGTCCACTACGTGCCGTTAGGTGAAAAAACAAATTATATTATTATTATAACTTAACAATCGTGAATGTGAATTAAACCTCTTAGGGAAGCTTGCAGACTTCGGACAACTCCGTAACATTCTGAATGATGATGTTAATAAGGAGGCCAGTAACGCAAGCGCTCCCACCGTTCCACCCCGAGTGGAGCGCGCCCGCGCCCGCGCCACATCAATCTTGGTCCAAATAACGAGCCTTCAACAGCCTTCAACACCAGCGCTGTCGGTTGGGAATTCAATTTAAACGGAATATATTAGTACGTTTGTTCCGCGTTTACATACTCCATGCTGACGGTGCGGGTACTTAGTGTTTCTTGTTTTTTCTAATAAATGAAATAATGATGCTGTTACATTATTACGGCTAGGTCTCAAACACGGATGACTTATCCCTTTAACCCGTGGACGGTAGTGCTTCTGAAGTTCCACGGTGTACCACCCTATCAGTCTGATTTTTGCGATCTATCTCTCCTTATGGTACTAAAGGGCGGAGGCTAACAAGGAAAAGTCAAGGTCAGACCGGGTGTGCATGTGACCTGTGATGTTGACGAAACTTTGGTTCTTGCTTATTGATTAGGTACTTACGAAAACTCTACCTGTCTCGCTCCTGATGATGCATCTAGTCTTGCATCTCTTACCATCTTTCTTTTATAATTCACCGTCAAATGATTTAAGGTTTTTTGTTTTCGTTTCAAGTGTCATTGCGATATAAGTTATATTTTTTACCATATAACTGTGCGTATAAGCGAGTTTTCCACGTCCTTCTTCATACCCACGTGCAAGGGCGACCGATTACCATCAGGCGGTTCGTTTATTCTTATTACCGGTTATTGACATAAGCGCAACCGCCACCATTTACCGACGAGTGTCCGGTTTAGTCGGCCGCTCCAGTTAAAGGAAAAATGTACGCAGATCGGGCGACTGACGACAACGCAATATATCATAAAATGGACATCGATTACAATCGGTGTTCATGTCTGGACATACTCTCTACTGAAACAGGAGCGGCGCCGCGGCGGGGAGCGGCAGGCGCAGTGAGGTGCACGCGGAACATATGTTTGCACGAGAATTAAAACATTCGTTTTGTATTCGATAAAGATCTCAATGTGGCCTCGGGATGTCGATGTTTCTAGATCCGTAGGAATAACGATGTCCCGATAAAGTCGGTCTTACAATATCACACACATACGTTGTGTCTATATGTAACATTTGTTTGTGAACATAAATAATAATGTACAAATTTGGTCAAATTCATGGCTTGATGAGGTCCTGGAGGCACCCTGGGAAGCGTTCCAAGGTGCCGATTACCAACCACTTATCAGTGGATAGGCATTAGTAATCGCTTATTGCCTTCAGCTGTCTACTATTGATATAAAAATAAAAAGCCCCGTATCAGCCAACGATTAGAAAGATACGATATCGATATAAAGCCGCTGAGCCGTGAGACATGTTTCTAAAATCCGCAACTAATTTTCGATTCTTTACTTGCGGTGGGGGCGGTGGGGGCGGTGGGGCGGTGTG
>DWPQ01000191.1:0-19983 GCA_018251795.1 Perichares adela
TTACAGATCATAGTTCCTTCATCACTACTCAAGATGTCATCCAGTGTCAGTGACGTTTCGCTATATTGGTCAATATGCCGACTGCGATTTTTCTGTCAGTACCATTAGAATTTAACAAATTATTCGATTTAAACGAATTATGCCGACTCGAAATTTTTTTTTTATGTTTTATTATTTAGATACGGTTGCGATCGAGTCTACCGCTCCACGTCACGAAATTATTAATAAAGATACAGGTTATATTTAAACGTATACAAAATTCGTCGCTGTATGACGAATCATAGTGACGAATTTTACAAAGTAGAATACTGCTGAGATCCGTATCTTTATTATCCACGAGCCACAATGACCACTTAATCAATTTAACCGCTTGCCCATGATACTTCGTTACCATAAAAGCAAGTTGAAATTCGCAACAAAAACTCGCTCGTGCACATTCGTTCGTTTCATCGTGTAGTGATAAATTATAATTGAGCGACTAATGAGCAATGATAATGAGTACATTGGAATCAATTTAATCATTACCAATTGTAGAAAGTAGCGATGTTAATGATTCTTGTATTGTAAACGATCTTACCTAGTTCAAGGTTCAGAAGAAGGTGTAAAAGTAAAACAGTTTAATTTCGAAGGAATTTCAATGAAGTAATCATTTAATTAGAATAATTTAGTACAAACTAGGTGTGGTCCGCGGCTTCGCACACGCGGAAAACTCCCAGCAGGCGAGATTTAACATTAATCGTTATATTTCAGTCAATTGACATAAAATTATAATGCACTTTCTTTTAGTACTACTTTAGTACTCACTATCTTTTCGTAAAACCATACAAAAATCCGTTCAATAGATTTTGAGAAAAAGGGGCATACATGAGGGGACATTGTTTTATAATAAGTATAGATAGATAATAATTTCAATATATTTCTTCGTGTATTTATAATGTTGTAAGTTCGATATGAGTTCATAGATCCTACAACAACCGACCGTGATGAAAAGTTTCGGTTACAACTGCAATAACTGTTATATTAATTTATCTCTATTCTATTAATTTGCTTTCGGCAGACTGGTAGAGTTCGCTGTTTAGTGTAAAACCACCTTATGTGAAATTCCAACAATTTAATTAACCTATTGTAATATTTCTTCTATTTGTAATATTAATATTGGTATAAATACTAGCTGACCCCGCACACTTTGTCTTGCCATATAAAGTATTTGTAGAAAATTGGGGGTTGGTGGTAGAAGAGTGAAAATTAAGGGTTGTATGTATTTTTTGCTGCCACATCATAAAAAATTATGAAAAATGAAGATTCCTAAAAAATAAAAAATAAAATGTTTGGGGTGGGCTACCCTTATAACTTACAGGTATGAAAAATAGTTTACAACCTATTCTCAGATCTAACGTATATCCATATAAAAATTCATAAAAATCGGTCAAGCCGTTTCAGAGGATATAGATCGAAGAAATATTAATATTAATATTATGTATTTGTATAAATATTAATATTCATATAAGCAATAAATAATATTTGTACTGCATTGTAATAAAACTGCCTACTATAATATCTACCGATAGAGCCATTTGCATTTTTGAATTGCTTACAGATCCTTAGACGCAATTCCTATCAATCCTGTTGAAAATGACAAGCCATGTTTACCGAGGTATTGGTCACGCGCTCATGCGGTAAACGTGATCAATTTACTTTTTTAGCCAAAGCCATTTGACTATTTCAAATGCAGAATTCATAGAACTAATTGAATTGAGCGGCAATGAAGTGGAAATGAGTTATGGCGTGGCAATGATAATTTCATCACGTTTCTTGTATTGGAAATTAAAGTTTAAACTGTACTTTTACTTAACACACTTTATCAACAAATCAGACATTCAATATTATCGAGTCGACGTCTAATTGAATTTTTATTTTTATACGGTGAAATTCGAATGGACCACGAATGTTTAATTTATTAATAATATTAGTATTACTTATTAAAATAAGTAATTCTGTTGTTTTAAAGTGACAGCCCTAGGTAAAAGGGTTTCACGGCGATCAGTCGGCACGTAATCATTTACCCACAATAACCGATCGAAATGCTAATCGGTAGAAGTGTCTATCTGAAGTGATAACTTACATATCATCTGTTATGCAGCAGACTGTAAAAAGGTGAGGTTGGTTGGGAACTGTCCTATATATGTATGGAGTATGGACTTAGATCCTTACATTCCAAGAAATTCCCACCACTAAAAACTTATCATCTAGTCACCCGTCCGTTCTTAGGTCAACTATTGACTTTAAATAAGTAATGTAATCAATACAAAGTAATATAAATAAATATTGTATAAATAAAGTCCCACGAAGATCTTAGCATTATATTAAATTCATCACAGTTGTAATGGGAGGGAAGCGTTCAAATTATTTAAAACCGGGCCCGGTGCACCCGCTGCGATCGGCCACACGTACACGAAGGCTATCGAGGCTTGTTTGTGCGGCCCAATGTATACGCGGAAGCGGGGTACAAATTGATTATCTGTTATTTTTTTGTTTACGGGGGATGGAAATCCTCAAAAGATACCCAACCTTAGGGAGAGGTTTCGGGTTATATAGAGCTTTGAAACACTAAAACTCCCTCGGCGTCCTTCCGACGCATATGTCGTGACTCCGGGATCTCATACCTATTTTTATACAGCCAGCAGTTATGTCCAGGAAAAATCATACAGGGTAAGGTAATAAGCAGTCCCAGATTAATAATTTAGTTAAATTGAAATGATGCATACGATATTTGATGTAAACAACTGTAAAGAGTATTTCTTGTGTCAGAAGCCAATAAACGTGCATAATAATGGCACGTAATCACCGCAGCCAAAGACCTCAACATTAAAGGCATGGATGCGTTGCAGTGAAAACAGGAGTACCGCATTTTCTTGGCTCTCTGAAATTGGAAAAACGTAGAGAAAAAAAAAGCTAGTTATTAGATCAAGGGTCATGGCAGGTAAAAACCCCACCAGCAATACGTCAGCAGTAGTATTGCACTATAAAGCGGCGGAGAAAAGATATAGCCCAGCAGCAAGACAATAATAAGTTATAATGATGATTATGACGCATAATTTTAATCAAACGCTTTCGCCCATGCCATGGCCATTCGTGAGTCCAAATATTTGTTGAAGATGAGAGAGTTTGTTCCGCGGCGCTGCTCTTTGTTTACCTTTCCACTTACCACCGTTTAACTGGACCAGTTCAGTTCGTGAACCAGAAGTTAAATTTTATTGAACCTTACACTAATCATTGCAAACGATGGTTTTCTTTGTTTCGCTTTTTTATATTTGTATCTGTTTAATGTGAGTTAAAAGTAGAATTTTCGCCTTCAGTTATAAAGGCGAAAATATTCGATTAATTCATTAAAGCTGTCTTATCAATCATTACCCATCAGTTCAAGGTAATAGGAAGATGTAATAAACTACAATTTTGGCTTCTACCGATGGAGATTTTATAACAATTTCAATCCTCAGATTTAAATTTAACAAAAATAACTCAGCCAATACAAGTGCGTCATTACAAAGCGTTGCGCCTAAAGTGTCAGTTGAATTTGAAAATGCTTAAGATAAATTTGTCACCGATCTAGTGATAACATCTACATAAAGTAAGGCAATGACCTCAATACCTACTGATATAAATAAAAGTATATCATGATTATTTCCATGAAGTTCATAGTTTGGTGCCAACAATCGATCGATGTATTATAAAAACGGTGATAACACAAAAAACTAACAATGCAACAACCACTCCGTACTCTGAAACCTAATATGTCTTTATTGGGAAATAAATCGACCGTCATCAGATTTGTTACTTAGACAAACTCCATGTTTAATAAGGTTCCCGTGTTTAATAATCAAATTCCAACTTATTCATTCGATACATTTATAAATAGTCTGCCAATCCGCATTTGGCCAACGTGGTGGACTATGACCTTAAACCCTCTCAGTGTTAGAGGAGACAAGAGCCCAGCAGTGGGACAATTATGGGTTGTGATGATGATGATGATGACATTTATATACAACGTCTACAAAGTGTACCCTCACTGAATGTACACGCAGTGCCATGAATAGAGACAGGTGGAGAAGTGTCGCAAAGGCCGCTACCAAATTGGCAGACAATCTGTGACCACGACCACTCCGCCAGGAGTGTACGACTTAGAAGAAGAATGTAAATCATTGTTTCTACTAATCCTCTTGCAACGATGCTTTATTTAGAAGATAATGGCGAAAGAAATTCATCAGCAGAAGTATTAAAAATAATTAAAATATTGTGACATTTCCTTAAAGAACTATGACATCAACTGGTTATTTTCATACGCTTTTGTCGTTATATTTTCTTTCATTGTATACTCACCCTTGAATAAGTATGTGCGTTTACACGTCTCTTGAACGTTTCCAAATGACACTTTGGGGTCTCTTATCAAATAATGGCGCAGTGATAACTGGGTGATTTGAACGTTCGTCTTCCACGGAAGACCTAAGTACAAACCTGCAAGGATCTCTAACTTTTATCTAAGTACATTGCTCCATGAAAAAAAAAACAAGTATAGCTCTGAGTCATACAACTTCGTTAGCGAGTTTGGCAAAACTTCCTAAGGCTAAAATCTATAAAGCGTACTTTAATTTGTCTCAAACTAAAGTTTCAAGCACAGACAATTATCGTATTTATAAACATTACTTTGACTCAGCCTCAGCTTAAGCTGAGTGTATCTTGAAAGCACAATTTTTATGACTTACGAAATTCGGAGGCTAATAATCGCACAAAGCAAGCGATCAAAGTCTCGAATTAAGTAAGCGCGGTTCATAGATTTGACCCTAAGTACCATACCTACCACAGCTATGGGAATAAGACGTACGATGTGTACGAACTAAGATTTTATCGTGTGCAGGGCATTGACAAGCAATTAACAATGATATGAAATGCGTGCGGTCCGTCTGACAGCTTCGTTTAACTTAACCAGTACTGACACGCCATGTTCATATCGTATGTGATGTGATAGGTATCATTGACAAGTTTGAACAAATAATGCGAATGCAATTCAAATACCGTTTGTTGGATACGAAGAAAGGGAAAAGCATCAGTATTTGATTAACATTTTGATAGTAGTACCAAAAATGAGATATAGTGGTAAATTATCCCATCGGACATTATGTGCAAAGCCGTCGAAAATTATGTGGAGGCTAAGGTTGCGAAGACAATACGATACAATTGCGTAAGTTAAAATTTCAAAGAAAACGGTATAAACTGCCTAATAAATAAGGTAATATTGAACGAGCCTATAACCCATTGTGTGTTTTCGTCCGCCATTCGATAAAAAGGCGATACATTTACGATATTCAAATATCTATATACAAGACACCTTGTGAATAGTTACAGCTTTCGTGTGGAACTCAATTTACAAGTCAAAGCAACTCCGATAACCGATGGGACGCAGCTGCCTTGCCATCGTCGTCCCCACCTGCTTTAGCCACGAAGTCTAATGGACTCTTTTATTCAGTTTACGGTCGGAGACGTCTAAATCTAGCTATTTGTGACGTTCTAAGCGGTCATCCTCACATTCACCCTTATACTGATATTAATCCTGCCACTATGTACGAGTCTCACAATGGCATCCCAGCATCAACTAAGAGGAAAGACCCGGCGGCATTTAATCGTCAGTAGAAATTAAAATTCAAAATAATTTAGGTAATTAAGTGGGTATTTTGACAATACACTTTATTTAAATACAAAATCATGTACATATTTGAAAGTAATGTTATGTAAAGTTGACTAAAGTAAATTATTATATAGGTGGTGTGTTTTTTACAATTGAATTGGATACATGTTTCAAATTCATAACACTAACAAAAATATTATACCCAAGTTTATTCAAATTATATTCTAGAATAAGAAGGAAACGACTGCAGTATTACAATGTGAAAACTGTTTTCTATTCGCACTGAGTGACTGTACCGATAACTATATGTTATTAATTTTTTATTCCTCACTGTTCAAAATTACCAAACTTAACCAACCTTAACCATGTAGGTTCTCTATTTTGCCCTATACATTATACAATAGGCCACAATAATTTTACCAAAAAAATTAATACAGGAAAGGCAAAAATAATGTCATGTTATTATTGCCCTGTAGCTAGGTAATTTCACAAGACATTTAACCCTAAAAAGCCCACACTGCCCACAAAAGTTTTAATTCGAAAATGACATTAAATCGTTCATTCGGTTGGATCTCATAAAAGCTGGGTCTATGATTTGGAACTAACGAACTAACCGCCTGTAATCAGTGAGGCATTCCGCTGGGGTCGAAACGACCCAGATTATAGGGTAGCCGCCCACTGACGAGAACAGCCGAGACCTCCTGTTTAAACATATTTCTGTATCCATTGTGTGCGAGTTTGAGACCCTAGCAATAAACTTAATGTTAGAATGCCGGTTTTTAGAAATGATTCAAATGTTTTAAAATTGGTTTCCATGCCTATTTACCTTGTTATCAGTCAAAAAAAACTCACTGAGGTCAAAATGTAACACTTTTTTTTGTAATATTGTGGTTAATATTAGTTTGTATTATATTTGTGAATTATGTGATCCTTACATTAGTGAACTATGACACCCTGACATCCCCGCACATTGTGACAGGAGGCCGACGATGTAATTATGGCTTATGTATATACATATAATACGTATAAAATTTTCGTGTTTATACATTAATATAATATAATTTTATAAATTTAAAATGTATCATACATCATGAAACAAACCAACAACAAATCATGAACCAAATTCACCAGATCATGAAACTTAATTTCAAACTAATTAGCACTGCTTTGTATCTAGCGCTACACCACTTAACACAACAGACTAAATGCCCGAATAATTTAACAATCATTATTAAAGTCAGAAACAAAGGAACGCCGAACAAGATCGATCGTCTAATCATCCAACTAAATGCCTTGGAGGTTCGACGCAGCAAACAGGCTTACAACTTATTACGACGAATCGTGATGGGAACCTCCCGCGGCTCACTAAACCAAATAACGCACTCAGTAGAATGTTATTGTTAAGTCCCTACTAGGATATTATTGGGCACTGGTGCTTTCACCGAGATCTCTGAACGGTACTCAGGTTGAAAACTATAAACCGCGCTTAGCCTTATCTTAGAGTGCTTTAGTTTGCAGTATGGGCACCTATTTTTATCCGGTTTTTAGGGTAAGACTGTGCACTCAAGATACGCTTAAGCTTAGGCTGAGTCAATGTAATGTTTGTAAATTAAGAAAACTGTCTTTGCTTGAAACTTTAGTTTGAGATAAGTTTATTAGAATAGAAATCTCAGCCTCAGTACTGAGTCTGGATTTTAGTTATTTTGTGAAAGAGGTAAAATTAAAGTCCACCAGATAAATATACGTAACTCAAACAGTAGTCAATAAAAATGAATATTAATACTAGTGGTACATCTACTTACACCTCATTTAAGTAACTTTAATAACAAAGTTAATGACTTAATTAGTATAAGTAAGCGTGAAACCATTACCTACCATGCTATTGAGAGATAAGTAAGTAATGTAAACAAACTAATATTTCACAATTTTGCTAAAACACATTATATGAACAGAAGCTCGTTAGCGCTACTTTCCGAAGTCATTACATTACATTAAATTCAACTTTAACTCCGCCACTTAAGGTCCATATCAAGCGGTACAAACACAGCGGTAATTATTTACACAGTAATTCTCTAACGTTCTTCTAATTGACATTAAACGGTGCTTGTTTATCATTCGCTGTTGCTCGCCACTTACCGTCCAGGATTTAATTAAGGTTACTGTAAGCGTTGAAAGTACAGTACAGCAGAATAGTTGTCAAGTGTTCATTAGTCGACACTATTTAGCGGTAAATTAAAAAAAAAATCGAGTCGTGTAATTACTAGTGACTAATTTCTTTAACGATTCTTGAACGATACTTGAACATAATAATATAGTATACGAGAAGTTTTCATACGTCCTATTATGTCAATAACTGCTAAGCGACGGACTAGCTGGCAGAGACCGCTAACAATCAAGAGGTCCGTTTGCTCGTTTGTCGGTTGTAGACATAAAAAACTGTATCTATACATATATGTATATAAAATTCTTGTGTCACAGTGTTAGTTGCCATACTCATCCGAAACGGCTTGACTGATTTTAATGAAATTTTATATGTATATTCGGTAGATTTCGCAATAAGTTGTAAACTATTTTTATACCCCTAAGTTATAAGAGGGGTCCACGCCCAACATATTTTTTTTGTTTCATGGACAACATTGTTTCTTAATTCTTCTTTACAGTAAATACTGCGAAGCTAGAACGCATCATTTCACTATAATATTTGAAAAATACAAAGAGACAGCCCTAGATAACCACCAATTCAGTTTTCACCGAATCGACATTTAAAAGCCCATCGACGGTTGTCGGTTTGTTAATTCTAGAAATATGATTCGTGAGACATATGTTTTAGGGCCTATTACTTTAATGCAGCTGGTATAAAAGAGACCGCTTTTCAAACTATATAATGACAGATGATTATACTGAAGTCGGACTATTTAATCTATATTTACGTTTTCAACTGCTTAAGGGACTTGTTTAATCGCCGGCTGGTAAAGAGTTCATCATGCACAATAAAATCGCTTTTGCCAATCAATTAGAACACGAAATATATCTTAGCTCATACAACCCTATTGGATGACTCAAGGTCTAATAAAAAGGGTATAAGGTGTACGAGGAAGACGGTAAGTAGACGGTAGACGAGACGGTAGACGGTAGACGGTAGACGAGTAATACGGTGTAAGAGTGCACCTAGATAAAAGTGAAGATTAAGTTCATCTTAATATACATATCAGGGGAAACGCAATAATCGGTTTTCTGCTTCCTTATTGATCAACAACGTTACGGTGATGTATGTGTGCGGTAATATGAAACCATGCCATGACATGTAACCATCAGAAATGTCTGCCACGACAGACGCTGGAAAGCAGGATCCAACTTATCAGAGGCACTGAAGGGTCACCAATTAAATAAATATCCTATGAAAATATAAGCCTTGTTTGTACCATTGGTGCTAATTATAGGCAACCCTACTGACGTCACAACTGGGACGCTAGGGCGGGCGTGGTGGTTAGTTTATTAGCGTTGTCACGAAGCGGTATTCTTAGAGGCGATGATGTAATTTTTCCTAGTAAATGGTCTTTGCTATCATGGAAGTACGAGCAGTGCTTGGCTTTGATGATGTAAATAGGACGATTCATGCAATTTTACTCTCTGTTAATTCAGTTTGAAGCAAACGCCACTGGTTAACGAGCTGAACTTATGTGCAAAGATTGCGCTTTAAAGTAGAGGTGAATCCAGTAAGACGTAATTAAACACTATGATTATGACGTAAATTCGAGCTAGCTTGTTGTGAATAGACGTAAATTCGAGCGAGATTATTTGTAAGTGGAAAAGTCTTGTATCCATTATCAAACGTTGACTAATTCAATCAATTCAAGTGCTAGTTGGGATCACACCTAAGAAAACATACGGAGTTCCTTCAGGTATACAAGTTTCCGTACCGTATCTAGTGATTTAAATTCTAAATACGCGCTTGTTTACAATAGGTTAAGCCTGAAAATTTAATATACAGACCGAGTTACATTCAGATTTTTAATATTAGTTTTGATATAGAAACCGGTCAAGTCTAAATTGGACTCGCGTGTCATAGGGTTTCGTTTTAATGAAGATTTTCCGTTTCCTTTGAAAATTCAAACAAAGTATGTACCGAATATTAACTTCTTCCGTTTAGTAATTACCGAGTAGAGAAAATAGGGTTTACGAACAAACAATCAGGTAGGTACGCTAATGACAAGGTCTCTGTTTTGTATAAAACTATAAAAACGAAATCGATCCGTATTATTATTAAACTAAATCGCTGTCTATCTTAGAATACTAATTAATGGTGTACCATTCCAATCAAACAGCTTGAAACAGCTACAAATAGTTACAAGTGCAGCAATTTGAACACATTTATCGCGTCGACCTCAATCGCCATGGTATTTGGACTCTGTGGCACTGGAGTCGCTGACGAACTGTAATTAATGGCTTCATTTATCATGATAATACGGCACGCAAGGTCTCTTGGTCGCATGATTTTAATAATATACCTTGGTACAATATCGGTAGAAATGGTTATAAATGCTTTAAAAGGGAAACCTTACATATGAGTAATTCCTTGGTTTGCTCTTGCAGGTTTGTGGGGGGTACCCGGAACCGATACTTGTCAACATCAGCATGATGAACCATCAGCATTAAGCCGCATTGATGATATAATGCATATCAAAGAATCTGTCGTAGGTAACGGTCGCACAGAGTAGATATTGTCGTAAAAGAATTTTCAAATGTCAGATTAATTTAATGAGTTTTGATCTGTGAATTTTGTGTGATTTCAAATGTATTTTTTTACACTAATGGTTCTAATTTTAAACGTGTCATTTGAGACAGCCGACACAACATTTTACGTTTCTGTTGACATCAATTTAAGAAACTAGGGCCTGTACAAATTGATACGCTACTTTACCGGAAATATCCTGAAATACAAAGTAACTCAACACAAACTTCAAAGTATTATTCAAAACTCAGCAATCATCACTAATGGGTGCTCAGAGCGAAGCGCTGGACATATCAATTAAGGGCAAGCTGGACGCAAGAAAATGCCATAAAAACAATTTCATGGGCCTCTAATTGGTCTGTCTGTACGTACAGTCTGTCTTGTCTTAGTCACGCGTCGTAGTAAACGCATTTAGCTATATAGATACACAGTTGCTACCTGTATAGATAAGTATTCTTCTTTGTCGTTTACTTCATTTCTGAAGGTCGTGTCCTTGTTGGTAAGTTTTGGTGGCGGAACGGACGAGCTGCTCCCATGCCACCCGATTTTCTGCCTTCCTCAAGGCCTCGCATAGATAAGTATTAAGTCCTTTTAATACATTCTAATGTATTATACTATATTAACACGACTTGATCAACAGATTTCATTATCATTAATACAACCCATAATTGTCCCACTACTGGATTTTAAATACAATAGTATTTATATACTAATTATATTAGGTCTATAAGAACCAGTATTGAGTATACTAATTCTCCAGCAGAACTCTGAGGGTACAGATGTCCTTTACTCTCTGCTCGTTTGGTCGCGGTAGGTCAAGCCAGTGGCTGACGAAGGCTGGCAATCAAAAGTTCGATATATGTTTATTTGTGTTGATTGCCTCGTTAGGGCCTCATACCGTTGCCAAACGGTATCTACTCTTTAACTAGCATGAGAGCGAGCTAAGCTTTAATCATGTTAATTACTGATTGAAAGCTAGAGTAACTTGAGATTGGATTCGAGACAAAGATCATTTTTCTCAATAATTAGTTGACGGTGCGTGTAGATGCTTTTTACTACTTATAATAATTAATTGAGAACCCCGTAGTCTTGTTGATAGTGACATCGCTGCAGAGTAATAAGTTCCACGTTCCATTTCCATTGACATTATACTTTACAAACATTTTAAAAGCGATGGTAAGGCTTCTTTACAGGTTCGCCTTGTATTTGAAATACAAAATTCATTCAACGGATTTTAATGAAATATTACAATACAACAAAGACGTATTATAAAACACTGAAGTGTCTTTAAACTTCGAGCATAGGTACATTACGGGAGTCCTTTGAACTCTGGACACGAGTTACCCATCAATACGAGCTTTACTGACGTAAAACACGCAATGCGTTAACTGAATACAACCTTAGATATACAGATACTATAATGCTGAGTGCGTTTATAGAATCATATGGACATGCGTAACGTGGACTGTTGATCTCGATGTCTCAGAGGCGATCTGAGCCGAGGTGAACAAAGAACTTCGTGCACGCGTACTTCTAATTAAACTAGGTGTTTAGCCTAGCGACCTCTGACAGAAGGGATCAACGCAAAGTAATGGATCGTGGATATATCAATTGGATGTATCAGAAGCAAGAAGAGCTTGAATTGAAGGGAGAACGGAGTTACTTACATCCTCTTTGACATTTTTATAATTGTTGACCTTTTGGTATTGCATGTTGCGTTGACATATTGGCTGCTGTTTAAATAATAATAGGTATAATTGATAACGCCTACGTCATAATCTTCTCTATAAACGCGGCTTCACACAATCTCTTCCAACACTGAACAGTGTCGTAACTCGCAACCGCAACGCATTACGGCGGCGCGACAGACAGACGGATTTACGAGCCTGACACTGGCCCGTGCCCCCACATTGTTCCTAATAAACACTAAAACGTGAATCGGACAATCTTTTATTATACACTGTACACCTTATATTATATTTACACTTTCAGTTATCCTACTAATATTATTAACGCGAAAGTTTGTGTGTGTATGTATGTATGTTTGTTACTCTTTTACGAAGAAAACCTAGACGGATTTTCATGAAATTTGGCAGTGTTACAACTTATGTGTCAGAATAAGACATAAGCTATTTTTTATGTCGAGATCCTATGGGAGCGGGTCTTACACGACTGATATCTACAGGTCCCGAAGCGAAGCGAGGGCGGTTCTACAGTACACTATACACCACCTAGGGATACTTATAGGTAAATGTTGAAGAATAGACCAAACTTAACTTTTACGTTTATTATAAACGTTAACAGCCGGCAAATAATAGCCACAAAGCTCTCCGCCGCCCTTGAGCATCCATGACACCAAAGGCATTACCGGCGCCATCCAAGGAAGAAGTGGGACAACCGTTTCCTATCTCTCTTACGCAGTGACCGAAACATAAAAAAAAATCTACTGAATTTACAAATAGGATTGTAAGGCAAATCAGGAAGCCCAGAGTGAAAAGACCTTACCACAATGTAATGGTTTAAAACCGTAGTCCACACTATGTTTTCTAAGTTCTGATCACATACAAAAGTAGCTTAGAATTTATCACCAACTTTAAGTAGCACATGATCAACAATTCAACCCTATCTTGCTAATGTTATAAGCACTGCAACAGGCCTCTTACACAGAGTATGAAATTGATATCTTCGGAGATTTCTATACAGTAAATAATGTTGCATGCAAAAGTCGATATCGTGACGTCAAAGCTCCTGTCATCGCTGTGATACGATCGCCAGTGGAAAGCGCGCCAAGTGCACTATGTCTGTTGAAGTACCGGTGCGATTGGTGACATCAGCCAATACTTCGTTGGCGATTTACGGATTATTGATACCTACGATACCACTAACATAATACAACACAAACATAACGAAACCTTACTTACATCGGTGCTTAATTAACACTTCTACTATGAAGTATTGGATTGTTATTTCTGTAATAAGTACTTTAATAAATGCTTACAAACTCACACTCCTGCCAAAAATTATCTTGAGTTCTTAAATTGCTGAAAATGTTTTTTTAAAGGCGGAAGGGCTGACGTAAAAGCAGATCTCCTTGAGGTAATTTTGTTATGGTTATGAGAAACATCAGAAGGGTCACCTATAGAGTACTCTGTTCACAACTTCTTTGAAGAACTCCATGTCATAGAGATTCGGGAATACATTCGAATGAAACTCGCTGAACGGCTTAGTACGCGACAAAACTAATTGTAAAAATCGGACCGTGAAAAATCTTCATGAATCCGATTCATATACCTAGATGGAATTTCACTCTTGTGCGAATGTATGATTGTTGCTTGTGGGAACGATGTGAAAATTTCTTCCTTATTTAAATAAATAAAGGTAACAAGGGCACTAGAAAATCTTTAAGGATATATATCCGAGTAGTAAAAAAGGTCTACTCAGGTATTCTGGTATCGTTATTAGACATTAAAAAATTATACGAAGGGACTCGTCGAAGTAATAAACATAAAATTCTCATCTCGCGCACATAAAACAATTAACCCTCGCAGTAATTCAGCCGTGTGAAAAGTTATTATCAACAATCGAATTGAGTATCTCAGCAGCACATAACTCAAACACCTTGGAGAATGATGGCTGCGCTCCAAGTTCCAATGGCACAATCAATATAGAGTCGCGTCCCAGCTCAGTGTGAGATCCACACTGAAGTATCAGCTGCATTTTTCACAAGCATTACATTAATTGCCATCAATCAGTAGAAAATTTCAAAATAAAAGACCTAAAAAAATGCTTTTGTTGCAATATAACCTGAACAGTTAAATTTTAATTTAAAGTAAGTAGGTACCGTAGCGTAATTTGTAGAGTAACGGTTAAACCGCATATGCTGTTATATTATTTTATAGAGAATAAGATCCTAGCTGTGAATTAACTATAAATTCTCAAAAAAATCGGTCATTTTTAACTACCGGCAATTTTTACTCAATCATAATCATTAAAGTCCATTGATTTAAACACCGTAGTTCCAAATTCAAATTTCATAACAATCGTACATTTTGACAGATGGAAAGATTGTCAGTGTTGATGCAGCCATTGTCGGTGTTTTGATGTCGAAATTAATCGCGCCTTGAGAATGCTATTGCAATGGCAGACGGCCAAGCAGCCGTGGCGCCAGTCCTCGGACAATTACAGATACAGTGGGTACGTAATACGAGCCGCGAAATAAAACCAGTGATTAATGCGACGCCGCTGCACAACGCTTATAATACAACTAATGGTTGAAAAACAGTGCACGCATTTACAGACGATTTTAATGGTTTGACGCTCATAATATAATACGAGAAATGAGTAACGGCGGCGTAGTAAAAGGTTTCATTAATCTGGTTTGAGAATATGAACGTGGAAGACTATAAGATAGGAAGGTCAATTAAAAATGGATGGATTGTGTTGAAAATTAAATGGCTCATAAAGAAGTAACTGTTGAATGCATGAATGAGTAGAAAGGAAGAATAAGGCATATAGCGCCGATCCAAGATGAATGGGATAAGGGCAACAGAATGATAAATCTATTTTGTAAATCGGCTTTCGGTTATCTATGGTAATCGAAAGGATACATACCTATAGGAATGTTATGACAGCCTTTCTTTGGTCTGTAAGTAAGATAAATGTAACGAGTACTTTAAGCATTTTGACACTCACCGTGTTTGATAATTATAACATACAAACACACAAACACACACACACGCACACACACGCACACACACACACACACACACACACACATACACTTACACATACACACACAGAATGGAATCACATTGTGCCGCTTCATTTTTGGTTGACAATGCTTAGGTTACCTCTTTAGCGTTACGTATGTGCGATTACGATCATAAGAAGACCCGAATGCCGGTATTTTTTACGCGGAAATACTTCGGAGTGTAGAACCGAATTCAAAAATGTGACAGCACCAAGTTAGGATAACCATTGCATTGATGTCATTTTAAATTTAAGCAACCGTTAACGCCACTGACGTCATATGTTTATCCAGAACAAATACAGTGGATATTATCATAATTTTGGTTGCGAACAGATAAAAGGCGAATTAATTAGCGAGAATAATTAGCGCTCCGGTTCCGAAAGACAATAGTGATGTGCCGAAGACAATAGAAACAATGGATAGATAGAGAACTTGCTAATAGCTAATGCAACGAAATAGGGATTTTACGGAACGCTGAGAATTAACGTTGTTAAATTGAAGAAATCCTATGCCCAGTAAGACTTACCCAACATTGATCTATAGGCGAAGACTTCTTTGCAAAAACATATTTTTTCTACATCTTTATGCTGCAAAAAAAATTAGTATATACCTAAAAATAAAATTAATTTATTGATGATCGTTAACTCCTTTTCCACTGGACCAATCTTTATAACGCGAATAGTGCTTTGTTTATTAGCGAATGGATTTGTGAATCCATATTTCCTCGAGAAGGATACAAATAATTCCATGTGTATTGCAGAAAGCAGAAGTTCGTGCTGAAACGAGAAGAATTCATTTCTAACAAGAAGACAAGTTGTTATTGCCGTTTTTTGGTATCGGGGGAAATCTTCCTAAGATAGGCAACCTTTCAATGGAAAGATATCGTTTAAATGGGATTTTTATGAACATCATAAATATCAGCATCCATCCAGCGCATAGGTATGGAGAAGCTCCGAGATATTCAATGAATGCGCCGGTGCGAGGTTGTTATTACCCAATTGTCTTAAAGATTAACATGCAAATGAGTGAGTAACCCACATTTCTAAAACTGCAAGCATATAAATGCACCGTGGGTACTTAAACAACCAAAGAGGCGCCTAGCCACTTATCTGCCGGCGATTTTCCTAGTTTCTCCATTTAATTTATGCGTCGACTTGCAGTTGCGTTGCTCCTAGTTACACTGGTAATATATTTTGTGCTAATATTTCGCTAAGTGATATTTAGCAATGCGTTCTGTGGTTGCGGTTTCATACTGTGTAACGCATACGATATTTTATATATTTAGCAACAGAAAATTGTAGTTTTGTATTAACATATATCGTATTTGTAACACTTCTTTTAAAAATACAGTTTGGGAATATAACATATTTGTTGAAACTGATTTAACGTGTTATATCAGGAACATTATGTATCAGTTGGAATTAGTAATATATCGATTTTACTCAAATCGTAATAAAAAAATATAATAATAAACGCTAACACACTCATATCCCCGCACTAGGATTCCCTGTGTCGCGGGTGGCATGGACAATACAAATAACACATCCCTAACACCCATGACTCGAGAATAAACATTTATCTGTCACATAAATATCTGCCCCGGCCGGGAATCGAACCCGGGACCCCTCGCTTTGCAGGCCGGGTCACTAGCAACTAGGCTACGGGGTCGTAGCGAGGTAGTTTGTATATATATGTAAGAATAAGAAACATTTACACAGTAGTACATTTGAAATTATTAGGAGTGCGTATTTATGGACGTATCAAAGAGATGTAAATTCATCGAGCGCAGATACTGTCTACAATCTGTATAATCGTTCCGATGCGACTACGTTCAAAATAACAAAGTAAATGTCATCTTGATCATTCTGCAATGTTTTGATCAATACCCAGGATTATTTGAATAGATACTTATAGTGATTTAAATTTGAATATGGCTTTTGTATTTGATGTTAAGATGAACGATAACACGCATTGATATACATAACTGAATATTATAAGCCTGATTACGTATCTAACCCTCTGGCGGACAGGAATCGTTCTACATTTAAATTGATAAACATCTCTTATACTGAAATACCGGCCGGTTGTTTAATTTATTGTGGTTTAATTTGTTGATCGGGTGAGTTGGTTCGATAATTTTAGATGATAGCTATCCTTAAATATCACGGACTTCATAAATTAAGTTACTTGTCTTATGATTAATATTGATTTGTTTCCAATTATCGCACGAGAGTGCACTGGAGTCTCAGTTCTTAATTTCATATCTTTAAGATTCTTTTCACTACAAAAAAGCACTTCTGACGATCTGAACCAGATTTTAGCCCAGAACGCTTGTTACCTTAACAATGTTACAAAAACAAATATCACATCGACGTACTCGACGCTAGAACATCACTAGCGGATGCGGCGGGCGCCGGTTGCGCTGGCGCCGCTTTGGCAAACAAACCGTGTCCTTTCCACCAGTGCTTCGGAAAAACGCCGATTGTTAATTGTTATGCTAATAAAAGATTTCTATCGCATTTCGTTTATTGTTTGCTTGCAAACTGCCGACTACCAGTTATGTCATACTTTTATTGTTTTGTTTTTAACGCAGCCATTGTCCGTTTTAGGTGTTTCATATCACGAATAGTGTTGTTACCGGTTCATTGTTCTTTAAACAGGCTTAATCATATTCGAATTCGAGAGATATTTTGTCATTGAATTTCAAAATGTTTTAAATAAATTCAAAATGTTATAACCGTGAATTTGAGGTAACGGTTGGTTGTAGTGATGATCTAAAGATGATGTTTTTCATACATACGAAGTGCTTTAGGAGTTTAATTAGGTACAGTACAACAAATAGAACGTCAAAAAATAATAAGGTTTACATAATCCTAGTGTGGGAGCTAGTGTCACCTAAACTGTAACTAATTTAGTTGGTTAATAAAATTTTCATTTCATTTCATTTCCTTTCATAATCAGTATCAGTAACTTGCATCAGTATATTGCTCAAAATTTTATTTAAATATAGGTGGTACAAGAATAGCTTAATAATAATTAAAAAAATATATTTTGTTGCCGTTATTCTGTGTTTAAAACATGGCCCAAATTCAACATGGTCAAAACCACTACACTATCTTCAAGCAAAGCTTTTGTTTAATATAGTAAATGTTAATACTCTGGTAAGTTAAAGTTAACATTTAAGAGGATTAGAATGTGAAATTCTATTCAGAATGCAGGAGGAATACAGTATTATATTGCTACGCGTAATTCAAATACTTAGATTGAAGATATTCATACAAACCAGTCTGAGCTGTACTTACGCGTTTTGCTTGTGCCCTTTATTCTCCGCGATAACTTTTTGTGATAGACTTACCTGTAAAAAACAGATACAAATAATTAATAAAGTACTAAATCATCATCATCACCATCACAACCCATTATTGTACCATAGCTGAGCTCGAGTTTCCTCTCACATTGAGAGTTTAAGGCCATACAAGATAAAACGTGAAAATAATTGCATAACTAAACTGTTGAGTCTAATCGGTTCACTGATCGAGGTGATGAGAACAAAGGTGAAGAAATCACCAATTCACTATGTAAATTAATATAATCCTCACTAATATTATAAATGCGAAAGTAACTCAGTCTATCTGCTACGCTTTCACACGTAAACCACTGGACCGATTTTGATGAAATTTGGTATGAAAATACAACTGAACTTGGGAAAGGACATAGGCTACGCTTTATCCCGAGATTCCTTCGGGTCCCGAAGCGAACCGAGGGCGGTTCACTAGTTTAATAATAATTTAAACATACATTTATATACCAGTACGGACTGGTTATCTGTTGGGAAATATTCACCGCCGTGGACGCGATATTAAAAGAATTACCGACCCGCTCATTATTGTCATCATTATCATCATCCCCTGACGTTTGTCAGCTATTGACATAAAAATTAAATTCCTTATATACCGCTTACGCAGTCAGGACACTGCGTACTTCCGCAGTCAGGACAATGCGTACTTACGCAGTCGGTATACTGCGTACTTACGCAGTCGGTAATAGGATGTGTGTGTCTGTTGAACACCAGTAGTGACGACAGAGCAATTGTTTATTGTTGTAGCCCGTGTATTATAACTTGTAAACAATCTCCTATTTACACGCTACTGTCCGAGGTAAGCAAACACACGCGTTGTGTCGTACGGTCTGCACAAAAATGTTTAATGAATATCGATACTATGACATCGTCGCTAAACAATTTGTTAGCGATTCATTTTTAGAATACAATTTTTATTATTTACCATTTAATTGGTTTTGGAAAATTTTATATTTTAAGCATAATAATTGGAAAATAACATTTTATTTAAATATACTTAATATGTACTATAAGAAATATAATAATTATTTAGCGTTATGTGTAATTAACGTTGTTCTGCAGAAAGCAGGTACTACGTATTTGGGCGAAATAATGCTTTTGATCTACGATTTGTGTTAATGCGAATCTCATCTCCTATATTAAGAGCAGGCACTACTCTGAGTAGATGAAATATGTGTAAATCACTTGATAATCTACTTTCGCACAATTTAGTAGGCGTATCTTCTCCATCATATATTTCAACGGATGATAGAATCTAAAACATTATCCCTCAGGAATGGGTCAAGCTGCAGTTTTATACACTAGGGCAAGTTAGAATAACACATGATTTATATTTATGATTAACATTTAATATTTGATTTTTACCATTGACGTGTTTTTTTTTTGATAATATGCTATTGTATAATTATAATTGACATGTAATTTTAATAATGATTGAATTAATTATTATTTATTTTTGACAT
>DWPQ01000192.1:0-19950 GCA_018251795.1 Perichares adela
AGACTACTTAGAACCGAAAGTTCTATGCTTTAGAAAATAAGTTGTGTCTTATCGCTCTGGGATCTTGGACTATTATTTTTCTACTTCGATTCTCCCTTTAATACATACCATTGTTATTGTTACTGATAGCAAAAAGGTGTAGGGTATGTATTTCAATTAAAACAGAAATAATTAACAATCACATGTAGAAATTTAATATTTATAACACTATTTAATTTAAAAGCAAATGACAATTTTTGTTTAATCACACAGTATCAAATGTTTGGATTTTGGGTTAAAAAATTAAAATGTTCCGAAGTTAAATAAATAGATTACCTACTTATCAATTTTGTAAACATATCAAATTCTATTTATTAATTGTTCAATATGTACTCGTAATCAAATACTTGTTTAAAATATAATATTTCTGAGCTGCATCTATTCGTTATGAAACTTTGCTATCATTGCAGGACAGGCTCCGAAATACAATTACACGTAAACATATCAAGCGTTGGTAAAATTTGACCACTCATGATTGCCCAGGTGGTGTATAGCTACAGATAGTATTAGAGCTTTAATCCCACTTGTACTGACATGATACCACAGTGTAGCAGTGATCCGTTATTAGGATAGGTATTACGTGGGACACACCGAAATAATGATCATACTATTAACCTAGCTGCGTTTTAATCATATAATTATTGTAGGTACTACACCAGGCAAGAAAGAAACCAAGATGGCAAGACCTGCCAGTAAGCGCGAGTGTCCGTCTAATAGAAAGAGAGGGTCTTTCTTGATGAGAGATTCGTACTTATTTGTATCTAATACGGGCAAAAAAGGGAGTCAGACGGAGCACCCCGTTTGTTGTCTCCTTTTTCTTAGACGGACTCATTTTAGCCTGGCTTTCTAGTATGTTTTCTCTATGGCATTAATACTAATAATCTTATCTTTAATATTAAGTTTAACACGTGATTTTTTTTGTTCCCAGGGTTTAACACTCCCAGAAGAATACAGAAATGAACTAAAGGATAAGCTACTCAACACGTTGAACTTAATTAACATTCTCTTGCCGATTGCAATTGCGTTAAGTTGCCTAGTTGTTGTAATAGGAATTGCTATTATCGTAAAGTATTACTTAGCTAAGAAAAATGATGATCATCTTTTGTCTACGAAGGCTGAATGAAGTGCCAATTAAATAGGAAGCGATTTTCAATTGTCATTGTCAGCCTATTCTCTATTATCCTCAGTTTCCGAAGCATTTCGCTCTCGTGGTATTCATTAATTCGTTGTATATAACATAATATTTGTCATAACTTAGTCTTACAATAAATAGTTTGAATTAATGTGAGTGTTATTTATTGAGGACCAGTGCGATGAGTTTATAAGTAATTGTAAGAATTAATGTATGTATGAATCATCATACGTTTATATTATGTAGGTTTGTATCTACAAAATGCAATGTCTCTGTCTGTCTTTCCGCGAAACTTCACTTTCTCAAAAACTTCAATACAACTTTTGGGGTTACTATATTACAGAACAATTTTATGTAAGTATTTTTATTTTATGGCGTTGTATAGGCGTGGAGCAAAGTCTAGCTCGTGAGCAATCTCACTGTGGGCACGCCAAACTAAATATCCGTCTAAACGCTTGTTACACGCAAATACAGTGGTGTGAATTTAATACGGAGAATAAGACATTTTGTAATGACCAGTTTTAATATCATAGTGGTCGACAAAGATTCTTTGTTTTAGTAGGTTACCTAATTAAAACATAATTTTGTAAACTTCTCGGTCACTTTACTATGATAATCATAAGTTTTCTGTGCCAGACCATTAAAAGAGGATTTTCTCCCATAGTACTTTTTAGTTATGTTTTAGTCTCCTAAGGCTTTTAAACGACTGTTCTACCTTAAACATGTGAATGAAAGGGCGATCGAAATCAAGACATATATAGCTACATACCTAGGACTTCAGTTGCTTTACATTTGGCAACTGCCCTCCCTTGGCGACGTCCTTGTTTTCGTGGTAGTTGTTTAAAACTCTAAAGCTTTATGTATGTATTTTAAAGTAAAAACTGGTTGACTTTATTCGTACTTATTATTTCAGTAGTGGGCTATAGAGGAAATATAGTGCCTATTGCTCTTTGTATATGAATTAGATTATCAGATGTCTTACGAGTGTTTTCATAAAAACGGTTACAGTACTTGAAAAATCATTTATATAATTTTATAAGTAGTTAGGTAGCTGTTTCCTAAAACTGTCTTATAGATGTAACATTATTTCATGTTTTTGTGTGATTTATTTCGATTATATGATGACCATCTAGGAAAGTATTGTTAGGGGAGAGACGACTACATGAGGTGCCTACCATTTTCAAGCTACCTATCGTCTTTATCGGGTTCTTCCGTCAACCAGAGCTGCGTGATATTTCATAAATCTGTCGGAGAAGAACAGGACAGCGTTTTAGTTTCTTTGACAAGTTTTTAGGTGAGTATAATAGAAGAATTAGAAAGCACTGTAACCAGATAATGTTATGTTTTACTTATTCGACTGCAGGGCCGGATACTACACTACGAGGTGTTCTGCGCTTTCTTTGTTCGCGCGATTCGGACACATCCCTGTCATGTGAGATCTGACCATTTACCATCTAACTTAACAGAGTACCTTTAATAATTTTCACTGGCATGGGAGTCATTCCGAAGACATTTTCAGGAGGTTGAGGAGTGTAGAAATAAAAAACATAAATTTAAACATTGAGCTTTATTCAAGAATTAAACTTGTTTACTTCCACATTCATTTTAAACAGTCAATTAAATCAATGCACACAAGATATTCAACAGATTGTGTAAACATTTGAAAATAAGTCTTCTTCATTAACTTAATTGGAAAAAAAGATCACAAGTTCCGAGGCTGATAAAGGGGTTTACGCTTTTCTTTTACTGGACTAGATAAAACAATAACTAAAGTCTGAGATTTTTTCGTAAAATCAATTATTCAAAACATCTTATTTATAAATAACAAAACAAATGAATTAACTCAAACTTGAGACGTCGAGCGACCACGGTACCAACACACCACGGTATCAGCCCCATTCGAACGCTACCAAACATATATAACTGAACAGACCCGACCGATTTGTTTACTTACACATCAGTTATAATTCAGCGTAATATATAAAATAAAATGCATTCTCATAAAATTTATACAATTAGATTGTCTAATATTATGCAGGAAATAAAATGTATACAATTTTGTTAAAAAAAAATCTTATATTGAAATTGTCCTCTCAATTATTATATAACTAAAGATTTTTATACGAAATGTGTCGAGGGGCATTTGCAATATTAATATTAACAATATTTTAAAATTTCTTTACAAGTACATTTACTTCAGCATTAAATTACATAACTTCCACATGATATATGGCGCTAATATTCATAGATAATATATGATAATAATAATACATTAATATGTCACTACAAGATGAATTTAATTAAGTTTTCGAAGTGAAGTATAAGTATAAATTAAGGGAACAGAAGTTTGGGATATCTTAATAGAAAATAGTTGTCACTAATTATTTAGCGCTAATTATATATTTTAAGATGCTAGTGGCTCTACTCTGTATACATATAGTATAGTACTGAAAATGTATTAAAATTGTGCAATAATATTTTATACAATATTTTAACTATCGCCTTTATGTAAAATAAAGACATAATTTCCAATAAGATTATTTAAAATTATAAAAATACAATAATCATAGTTTTAGAATCAAATTATAATACATATATAACAATTAATTCATATCGAATTTATAAAAAAAAAGCATGAGAAATACTTCAAGAATATTTTGGAAGTGCTCAAGATTTATTAAAATGGAATCAAATTCAAAAAATTAACAAGGATTTTTAATATCAAAAACAACAAGGCGGCGCACCTTATCCCCCGTATCCCATAGCCTTTACAAGTTGATTTGCAATCTATTAGGGTTCTAAAATGGTTGAAACACACCTCATAATTATAATGACATAAATCTAGAAAGCATGATTTTTAAATACCCTTGAAAGCGGCAGTGCCGCTATGAAGGTAGATTTCAGAATTATATATTACTTTTATATCTACTCAAAAAAGACTAATACAATAAAGGATTTTTTTAACATATTCGAGCGCTGTGAACGTATGTATAAACGTTATTACAATAGTAATTGTGTTGTGTGAAAATGCGCTCAAATTGTTAATTAATGGTGTAGATAATATATATGATGGATGTCCTGCTCCTTGGATATGAATCTAATGATTGATAAATTTACATATTTAAAGAATTCTTTAAATGCCCATATGTCTGGATTTCAAGATTAATATGTAACTAAATATTTCAATGAGAATGGGTGGAATTTGTGAATCAACCTCATCATCATACCACTAAGGCATAAACATTCTGTCTACCCGTAATCTGGGATTTAATACGAGTGGATCGATCGCTCTCTGCTCATTGCGCGTCCACATCAAATGCTCCATCCCCCTCATAATTATTCAGTGTTCGAAATATTAAAATATGACAATATATCAAGAGGACTTCTCACAGATTCTAATTATAACTCAGCTATGTACTGCACGGCTGCTAAATACTCAATTATTACGCCTTTACAGTACGTAAGCTTTCTGAAACTTTAACCAAAATATGCTATAAAACTTATACAGTATTTACAGAACTCGAAATCATGAAATCATAGCTTTAATGGTTATCTGGTCAAAATGTCAGATGACATTTACAAAGAACTAAAGTGGTATGTACAATATATTTACAACATTAATATTTAACCTAAAAAGCTAGTCCTACTCCATCAAACGTACTTTGTCATCATTATTACGCTTGCGACCCTTGGCATGCGCTAGCATCGTAACCAACTTTTTATGGCTGTCACCGACAATCCACCCGTGTTGCTGGACATGCTCCGGTTCTTCGTCTGCGTCAGCCCAGAAGGATGTGGTAGGGCGCAGCCGCGGCCCTATGCCCGAGGGTCCGGGCAAAGACAGTTGCTGGGTGTAAGAAGAGCTGCCGCTCGACCGTTTTACCCCGGCCGCACTATTACTCGTTCCAACGTTGCGATTACTACTAGTTACCCTGCTTTCGAAATCTTGTTTCTTTACCGAAACATGTTTGTTACCTTTTCGCCCGCTATAAATCTGTCCCTCTCTTTTCCTCCCTTTTCTTTTGCGACCTACGTTCATTACCACGGACTCGGCACTATTTGGTCTTGGTGGCATACCTTCCAGTTCCGATTCTGAACTCCACGTCTCAGCTAAAATGTTCTGTTTACCTACGGTACATTTCCGACGCGCTCGCTGCCTAGCCACTCCGGCATCATCTGAGAACGCATCATCATCGTAATAGTCAGCCTTGAAGTCATATCCTGTTCCGTGATCCGTCACTTTTTCTTTTTTTCTGGAAAGTGTTCTGTCCTTGGTTGTTTTGTCATATAGGATTGTTTCACTTTCCGGTGATAAAGCTAAATTATCATTAAAATTAATATTATTCGGTACCGATAAATCGTACTTTTTTGTCGGTGTTAATTCATAATCTTTCGAATTGCTGTTATACTTTTGCGACTCATCGTACTTTTTAGATGTTGAAGGCCCATAATCAAACGGGGAAGCAATATCATATCTACTAGACGATAATCTTCTAGGAGATGATTGTCGAGATGAAAAAGAACTGATTCTTCTAGAAACCACACTGTCAGAACTCAGTGCAGGAGATGGACTTCGTATTTTTCTAGAAGAATCTATTTTGGTACTTTTCAAATCATACTTTGATAAAATTATTGGTGAAAAAACTCTCTTTCTTTGTGGTATACAGCTGTCTCTCTGAAGAGATTCAGCGTTATTCATAAGCATAGACGAATTAGGTTCTTCCTCGAGTAAGCTGTCAAAAAGTTGATCAAGATTGGCTTTAGGCTTTGTGATTTCCTTAGGTTTTATACTCTTTTTCTCAGTGCGAACAGCATTATGTTTAAAGATTTTACCCATTACTGCATTTTTTTCCATCACGTCTTTTCTTTTTAATGGTGAAAAAGATTTCTTAACGTCATTGCTACCTTTAACATTTCCCAGTTCACAGGACATTAAACTATTTTCAGTTTCTTCGTCACTACATACATAATCATCGGACATGTAAACGAAGTCATCTCCGTCGGACGCGCTGTCGCTTGACACGACTTCTTCTCGATTAGATGTAAATTTAGAGGAATTTTGCAAGTCTCTTTTATTTAAATTTCTAAATCTCTCCATAACTGTAGATGGTCTAAGTTCAAAAATTTCAGGCTCTTCATTGTCTAAGAATTCATATACGTCAATATTTTTGTGGGAAGATTCTTTAGAACCATTAGAATCAAATTTGCGGTTTAAAATTGATTTTTTTCTGTCTTTTTTCTTTTTAGAACTTCTCTTTTTCTTTTTCTTGGAACAAGAAACAATCGGGGGCACTATAGCGGACATATTAATCTCAGAAGTTAAAATTGAAACTTTGATACTATCGTAACCTTTTAACGCACCTTTAGTAAGTACAGTGTTTTGATTAAATTTCTTTGAATTTCTTTTTGTTTTTTTCTTATCTGACTTCTTACGACTCGTGTGACTGTAACAAAAAGGTAAAGTGAATGCACAAATAAATACTCGTTTTTCTAAATAAAAATTAAATAGATGGACCGAAATTATTAATTTAAAGTTACTGACTTATAAGTCATAGTGACTTATAAGACTGTTAAGTCATAAACTTTACTATCATTTTGATCACAGACAATTTAACTTTATAGTACTGTTAGTTTGGCAACTTAACATAATGTTGTTTTAAAAATAATAAATTCGAAAGTTATATTACCTAATACTTGGCTCCACGGCTGTTTGTACAAGTTTTGCTGCAGCAGCCTGAGATCTACATTTTCGCTTGATTTTGTCAAATTTATCTTCAAATATGTCAATATTGTCAGTGATATCCAGATTCTTCTTTTCTTTCGTATCAGAGGGATTTTTAACTTTAGAACTGTTGTCTTTTTTCACTGAGTTATCTACCTCGACTTCAGGACAACTTTCAGCTATAGTTTTTGGAGTTAACTTATCTCCACCTAGTAATGGTTGAAATTTGCACGCTGCTTCTTTTAGTCCAGATAGTAAATCATTTTCTAAGTTTCTTACTTCTTCACTTTCCAATATATTTTGAGCTGTTATAGGGTCTACGTCACCTTCACTCTTAGAGTCATCATTTTCATTGGCTATTTCTTCAATTATTTCTGGTTTAGCAAAGCTTATAGAACTTTCTACTAGCCCTGATGTACTAGTGGAAGGTTGTCCATAACGGTCAGTGCTACTGGCTTGTTTACTTGACAAGGGCACAAAATTAGCCATTCCAGATAGACGAGCAGACGTGTGAATGATCGGTTTTTTGGGTAGATTGGGTGGGTCGGGAACACACTTTTGATATCGACTAAACTCTAAACTTAAACCTGAATTCGGATTGTACTCTTTAGCGCTGGTACAAGCAAGTGCATAGCTACTAGGACAACACGGGAAAAAACCTCTATTTATATTCCGATCTTCCATTTGTCCCCTGTTTGAGTCTTTTAATAGTTCACAACAATCTAAAAACAAAGCTTGGTCTCGACTAAGGTTCCTATATGCAAGTTGCTGTTCTCTCACAGATTTCCGAACTTCAACTAAAATTTCATGTAGGGTTGGTAAAGTAAACTTTGTTTTTGATTGTTTCTTACTTTTCATTTTTTGTTCTAACATTCTGACCCTATCTATGTGTTCTTTGAAAACTACAAGACTATTAAAGTTATCAGGTGCTGGTGAAGTTAAGATTTTCGTTGGATTTTCTGATAATTTGGACGCATGTAATAAGGTCATTTGATGTCGCACTAAATTATCGGTTCTTCGAAACTCTTTCTTGCATAAATGACAATACAATGTAGCCGATCTAAGCCTTAGGTTCTTATCGCATTTTGTTGATACTTTTGGAAGATCTGAAGGATTACAAAACTTTGGATTGTTTTCTTCTTCAACAATTTTTTTGCTTTCACTTCGAAAACTTTTCTTAGACTGTCGCTCTTTTGTGTCTAAATAGAAATCGTCTGATTCATTAGCAATGATATGAAATGTTTCAGATATTTTCTTTGTTGCCAACAAATTTGATTTCCTAGGTTTACGTTCAGAAAAAAAGCCAAAGCTTTCCATAAACTGTTCGGACCTTTGTTCCTCGGATACTTCCTTATCATCTTTATCCTCTTTTTGAATTTTATCAATCGCTCTAACAGATCTTTTATGCTTTTTATGTTTTTTTCTACTTAGTTTCATATCATCATCATTTGATAGACATTCGTCGTTTGGAACAACAAGTTTGGCATTACCTGACTCACATAAGTGATTTTTTCTTTCTTTTTCTTCAACATATTTTTTTAGAGGTATATCACTCTTAGATGATTCATCAGAATCACTTACAACTTCTTGAGAGTATTTAGTAGATGTTAACTCAGGGGCAATCACATCAACATTCATTTCTGGTTCAATAGTTGTAATATTTTCATTTGTACAACACGTTGGAAGATTTACATCTTTGGATAATTTATTGTTAATAGTACGAAGTAACGTTGACCTTTGTTTTCTAAAAGGTTCAGTTTCGTTACACATATCTTCCAGGTCAATGTCATATGGATCATACAACATTGATCCAGATGATTTAACAACCACTGATTTAGATCGAGCTCTCCTAGCTGCAAGAGGTAAATTATGATTTGCATTATGGTTACTTTTATCCGAAGTTATCGTCTCAGTTTGCAAGGTATCCAAAATATTATTAGCATCATTCGATTTTGATTTCTTTGGTTTGGAGCTATGAATGCTAGTTTCTGAGTAAGTATTGACTGGCTCTATTTTCCGTTTAACAGAACTTTCCGGAACAGTACTTTCATTCTGCTCTACGAAAATGTTGATCCCACTAGAAATCAATTCGTTATTGTTCTCAGGATCTAATTTGTTTCGCGATTGTATATCTTGAGAACCTGATTCGATTATACTGCTTAAATTAGGTTCCGAGTCCCTGTGACAATCTGTGACACTCTGTTTGAACACACTATTACATTCATTTTTAAGAAAACTATTTTCTTCATCTAATACGTTTACAACGTCGTCATCAAAACTGATATGGTCAGAGTCATCTGTACATTTTTTCTTCTTCGATTTAGTTTTTGAATGTGGAGATTTCTTTCGCTTTATAGATTTATTTTTTTCTTCCGGAGACTTATCAACTTTAGTTTCTAGACATGAATTATTTTGTTCAGGAAGAATAAAATTTACATCTGTAGGTGTAGAGATTTTTGAATTATTTTCTTCATCTAATAACAGTTTAGAAAATATTAATTGTTTCTTTGTAAGTGGGGCCTTTTGTTCCGAATAAATTTCCGGGTAATTTATATCTTGTTCATTACTTTCCACAAATAAAGATTTACCACGCTTACTACGCCGTAAAGGAAGTCCTATATTCTCTTCATTGAAAGATTTCGTCGCGTTATTAGGAACTAATACATTATTCGTTAGATTATTTTGATCATCCCCTCCCAAAGACACTCCGTTAATAATTTGTCCGACAACACTATTTTGTTGTAATGATTTTTCAATAGTAGATGAATCATCGTTATTATGAACTTCCTCTGGAGTAACTTTTTCAAGCAACTTAAAATGTTGAGTTGAATTCCGCACAGATTTATGTTCCGCTTTGGGCTGCACTTCAAGAACATTCAGTTTTATTCCATTTTCGTCAGATTTTTTTTGTTCCTCTAATACATCACTAATGTAATTAACATTTGTACTTGGAGTACTTATTGAGATTTTAATGTTTTCAAGCTTTTTGGTTTCTCTAGCAGGCAGAAGCACATTTTTTTCAACCGAAATAACTTCTCGTTGCGCCAATTTCGTTTTTAAATTAGTTTCAATTTCCTCACTTGTACACAAATGATCAGTTTCCTCAATAATACCTGTTTCCTGTTCACTAACTTCTATATTATTTTTTTCCTGAATTTTTACTTTTTTGATAGATAAGGTGTTGCGATTATTTTTCTTTCCTTTCTTTTTAGGTTGTTTGCTTTTAACTACGAAAACATCTGGTGAGATATGTTGTAGTTTATCAATCCTTGAAGACTCTTGGATATTTTTATTTGCGTCTCCTCCGGCCAATTCCACCTCCGCTTTCTTGTTCATAGTTTTTCTGATGTCCTTATTTATCATTATTTCCGGCGAAATAATTTTATCTTGTTTCATCTGTTGTTGTTTATTGGTTGATTTATTGTTTTCATTGGTTTTAATATCACTTTTAAACATGTTTGTTTCGTGATCAAATTCGGGCACAATTACCTTATTTTGGCTTTGTTGTTTTTGTTTAACTATAACAGCCAACGAAATATCATCGTCAGAATCATCATAATTTTCAATTTGATTTAAATTGTATGTCACCAAGGATTCATGTGCATGTGGCATTGGGATGCCATCACTGTTTCTATCCGTTTCGTTTAAACGATTTTCAATGGAACTATCAAAATTGTTTTGGTTTTTGTTCTTCAAGTTCTTAGTTACTGTTGAATGAACTTTCGGGTCATGATATAAAACACTATTCAGTGATGGAATACCTGCAGTCGGATCTGGTTTTGACAACTGAGATTGCTGATCTTCATCACGTTTATTTACACCTAAATCGGAAAGAGATTTCCTCGCATAATCACAAATTGGTTGGCATGGTGCCTTAGGTGACAATTCACTTTTAGAAATTTTGTTCTTGTTGAGTTCATTAGTAATGAGATTACACATCTGAAACTTTGAAGACACGTCAGGATGTAAGCATCGAAGTAATTCGTTGTCACAGCTATCATTAATTATTGCGTTTGGGATGTCTGGACAAGACAAACTTTCAGCCGAATTAGCTATTATCCTTAATTGTTGCCTCTCTGAAGGCGCTTTAATTCGCACTGCCCGTAAACTAGATGTTTTGTCGCTATTGGTCTTATGTGTATTTGACGTCGAGGCAATAGAGGGTAACCCTTCTATTGGTATTTTTTGTTGTTGCTCTTTCTTTAATTCGCTTTTTGAATCTATTTTTGAAATATTTTCGTCAAACGTCAAATCAATAACGTGGTTTTTAATATTGGCTTCTACATGTTGAACAGGTAAAATAAATGAACGTTCGCTTGTTGGAACGTTTTGCTCTACTCGACAGGGTTCTTCAATAATAGGTGATGAAACCGAAGGTGCATTTTCTGTTTCATTTTCTGGTTCATTTAATGGTTCATTTATTGGTTCATTTATTGATTCATGTATTGGTTCATTTATTAGTTCATCTTGTGGTTCATGTTGTGGTTCATTTTGTGGTTCATGTTGTGATTCATTTTGCAGTTCATTTTGAGGTTGATTTTGTGATTTATTTTCTGGTTCATTTGCTGGTTTAGTTTTTGGTTCATTTTCTGGTTCAATTTCTGAGTCACTTGATTCATCATCTGTATTTTCTGGATTATTACTAATCGATAACGTTGGTGAGCTAGGTCGTGAATTTTCAAGTACTGGAGGTTCTATAATAATTATTGGCCTAGATAAATACTCTAAAAATGCACGTAATAGCTGATTACGATAATTAACTGGCATAGTTTTTAATATCACCGCTATTTCTTTTGGTAATACAACATATTCCCCTGAAGTTTCTTGCTCTTGTTCAAAGTCAAACATAGCATCCCTAATCAAAATATCGTTGTCATACGAACTTCCTTGATGTGTATTAGGCGAACTAGGTGATGCATAGTGCTTTATTATTTCATTATCAATTTCAGGGAAATGTGTACCATAAGGAGGAGGATAGGGTATGGACTGCCCATTAGTAGGCAATGTAACATAATCCAACGGTGGAACAATGGTTGTTCCTGCCAATGTGTAGACTGGAGAAGCATTAGTAATAGTTGTACTTGGAATGCTCAAAATATCATTTATTGGGACTTCAATTTTTTCCATAGAAACATTTGGTAATTCATGAACTGGTCTAGTATTTTCAAATGTCGCAAATTGTGTTGTTATTGCTTGGCTTGATGATGTATATGCAGGTAAAGATCCAGTTACAGCAGTAACAACAGTATTTTCAATAGAATTGGTAAATGAATAAGTCATCCTCTCTTGAACTTCTATGGCTATATTTGAATTGCTCGTAACAACAGAATCGTGTGATTCACACGTAGATTGTGTACAGTTGACTGAAAGTTGATGCGGAGAGTAATTTTCACTATATGAGCTAACAGGAGTTAAAGTCTCCGTTGCTCTATTTTCTTCAGAAGTAATAGTAATAGTAGTAGATTCCGTTTCTGATGGTCTTAATTTATACTGAGGTATGCGCAGTGTAGGGTCATATATTGGCTTTTGAATTTGAGATAAAGCATTACAAGAAGTACTTGTCTCTGATGACACAAGTGTCTCATGTTCGTAATTAATATTCTCTGTATTTGTTAGTTCTGTTGTCGCATGAGTATCTACTGTTAATATTTTTATTTCGCAATCATCACGTTCTTCGTCGTTGACTTTTTCAGATAAATCATTTGGCAAGTCTTGTTCAATAAGGTCGTCACACATTCGAAGTTTAGCATTTATGTCATTTTTATTGGATCCTTTTACAGTCAATGTAATGTCTTCAATACTTATAACCTGTTTATTAGATAAATCTGTGGGTAATTCATCATCAAGAAGCAAACGATCTATTGTGGAAATAGGTTTCGTTTTATTTTTAGACAAATCTTGTATTTCAGATTCCTGCAAGTTTATTTTCGGACGCAGATTAATGCATACATTTAAATCGTCATCCTTTCGCTTTAAGGACAAATCAGTAGGTATACATTCATTTCGATGAACTAAATTTAAAACAGGCGTTGTCCTTAGCTCTCGCTGAGCAGTTAAAGAACACGAAGGCTGCAAATGCAAATCAGATAATCCAGAATACTCCGAATTATGCTTAATCCGTAAGTCTACAATTTCATCTTCACTAAAATGTTCCATACTAGTTCTTCGCTTATTTGACAAATCCAAAGTTTCATACCCGTCATAGTTGGTAGGCAGTATTGAACCATGTCTGGAGGGATAATCAAGATCAACAGTTAATGCCTTATTGGATAAGTCTAAAGGCACTGATAACATAGAATCCACATTAGTGCTGGCGTGGGCGAGTGGTATAGAAACAGGAGTGTTATTAATATTATGCTCAGTGTAGGCGTTTATCGGTATTGCTACGTTAATATCCGGTTTTAATTGAAGTTCTACTTGTTTAAACTCTGGTAAACTAACTTCTGGGTTCAGATTGTCACTTCTATTTCTTCTTATAGCTTGCGGATAATTTTCGATTTTCCTTTCTCCTGACACATCTCGTTGCAATTGAGAATCTAAAAGTTTATTTCGATACTTTTCATTAGAATTTTTAGTGCTTCTTTTCGGTACATCTTTACGAATATTCACGTGTTTTTCCAATGTATCTGTTGATTTTCTAGGTGTACTTATACGAGGCCTCGTGTTTTTCTTACAAGACTCTGAAGTTTTTTTGTATTGGTTACTTACAATTTTTCCAACATTTTGTAAGGATCCATTCGAAGCATCTGTAACGTTTTTGTCAATAACTTTACGTTTACCAAATTTAGTTGAATTTTTATTACTATCAACACGAAATTGTTCCGGAAAGGCATTGGGACTTCTTTGGAATGGTAAATTATATGCATTATATGATTCAGCTGATAATTTCATCAACAGATCTTCATTAGGGGGCGTCACGCTTAACAGTTGCTGCGCATAAAATAAGTTTTCATGTTGAGATACCGATCTACGGCGAGATGATTCTTTTCTTGTATTATCGATATATCTCGGCATAATGGCATCATAATTCACTGGTCTCCATTGTGTTGTTTGTCTTTCATTGTTTACAAGTCCGTACAAATCATGGTTAAAATATTGCCCACGATACAGTGGAGAAGGCCTATGCAACTGTTCATTACGCGCCACAGTTTTTGATGATGACTTTTTTGGTAGTTCTGCACTAGGACAAGCTTGTACAGGCTGCATGACGACATCTACTCTTGGACTCGGTAGAGTAGGAGTACTTATAAGTACAGGATCTGGACTTAGTAGATCATCAGTACCACACTGTACAGATACATGCGCAGGAACATTCGGATCAGTGTCTACCAATTTGTTTTTCAGCATTGCAATGCAATCATTAAGGCCTTTCCTTGGTTTATTTAATTTATTTTTCTGATTAGAATCTAAGTTTTGTCCTTGATTAGATTCTGAGTTGTTTTCTTGCACGGAATCCGCATTATTATTCTCTTGGGCAGTCTGCAAGGAATTATTTTGTTGGAAATGTAAAGGCGGTTTATCTAGTTTCGTGACTACTGCTTCGTTTTCGAAAAGTACACGCTGACCGGTGGGTACATGTTCATTAGTGTTATTGCATTCTTGTTGTACGAGAAAGAGGTGGTGAAATTGCACTGACTTATCATGTGTTTCTGAATTTGCAGTCAGTCTAGCTATCGAATGTTTCAAGGGCACATTTTGAGCTGGAGCGCAGACATTCCGAGAATTTCCATTCTGGCCACTACAACCAGGTCGTTGGTTATCTCTTCGACCGTTATTTGTATCATCACGGCCGGAAGAATTTTCTCGCATATTTTGCGGATCCCCGTTCACATTAATTCTCTTTTCGTTATGATCTACCGATAATTCATCAGTTTGAACTTTAACAGGGCAAGACATGGAAATATCTAGTTCCTTTTCAAGGCCCTCGATTTCTTTTTTCTCAATTAGTAAGCGAACTTTTTTTTTTGGTTTTTTTAGCATAGCTTTTCTGTTCAAAGATTCCTTTTGTCTTGTAATCTTGCAGGCTACTCGTTTTAGTCTAGATTTCAATGGCTGGTTGTCATCATCATCCCTATTATTTTTATATCTATCCATATTTGAAGATGTTTGTTGGTGATCGTAATGCATCGTGGTGTTACTAGATTTGGGCTTAGAGCTCTTTAGATCTTCAGAAGTATGACGTTTCATCATCAACATTGCCCTTTGCTTATCTAGTTTCCCACGAGGCCTCAGTATGGAATTTAATGGATTCACCAAGACCCGGTGGCGCTTCGCAGGGAGATCGGCTAACATTTTTCTTATTGTTTCTGCTGTAATAAAAGTTAAAAAGAATAAATATTTAACAACAAGACGTTAAATAGGCAACTGTTATTCCACGAACATTTCACGTCCAGTACAATGTTTTATATATACATCTACACTTAGTCAACGCTATAACTTACTAGTGTCATTCTCCAAAAAATACTACTGACTAATCATACACAATTTTTAATTAATATTAATTGATTCCAAATTGTAGTAGTTACATACTTTCATATAATAGGTAAAGTATGACACGTCTTTAAATATCAATAAACAACATCAAGTTTAACACAAAAAAACCCAAAATAATTCTGAAATTACATAAAAATTATCTTATATGCAGATAAAACGAAAACAATGTCAAAGAGTTTTAGGTCAATTAATAAAATTGTCAGTTACAGTAAGTTTAATTATACTTTACAATTACTCGGTACCAAATTAATCACATACTATTCCCCTTCCATAATCTCGGTATGTACATCACCCTCATAAACAAATTATACACAATTGTACATAATAATTCTGGGTATTAATAATAGGTAAATTATGTCATTACGACATTATTTACGGAAAATGACACATACTACAGAATATCAGAAGTGAAATTTTAAGATCGCATGTAGGGGCTCTTATACACGAACGGCAAATCGCCAACGGCAGAGACAACACACCCTCCGGCGGCAGCCGTAAACATGTCTAAACCGAAGCTCAGCGGCAGTCACTCTATGTACAGGAGCCAGTTGGAAAATGAATTCCAAAGAAAACACTGTTATTATTTTTGTTATTACTGTTTTGTTACTGTACTCTTGTAGTATAAAGTTCCAAATACAAGCGTGTTTCTTTACTGCTACAATTAGCATTTCAACATCAATGTCTGTTTTCACTGTCACTGGAGCTCATTTTATAAAATCGCAACGCGTGCGCACTCCTGGACTATTTGCAGTCAACGGACGAAACGGCAGACGCGGCACGCTATAAACACAAACGACTGCAAGTGTCAACATAGGTCGACGTCTGCGCCGATGCATTGACGGCTGCCGCCGAAAGGTATCGACGGCTGCAGTTACCTCTTCCATTGGCGATTTGCCGCTCGTGTATAAGAGCTCTAAGCCGCACGTCTGAGATTGGTTGTGACTTCAATATCGTTTTATAAAATCCATAAGGTAAATCCGTATTATACTACTACTAGCTAAAGCGCACAACGAGGTAATTAATGGACAAGTTTATAAATATTTATACAGCATATAATATGCATAAGTGCATTTAAATTGAATTCTAAATTTTAAAACCTTCGTAATTGCTAAAAGGATTGATCATAACAAAATTTAAATACTCACCATCGCCGACTTCGCTTCTAATTTTTGGTTTAGATCTCATACGGTTCTTCTGTCGTGTTGACCGTGTACGAATATCGTTCCGAATTTTCTTTCTTATTCTATTATCGGGTAGTCGCGGACGACGTCTTCGCACTCCAAATGGGCGATACCGGCATTTGCGCCGAACAGCCGGAGTGTCTCCAGCACAATCTAACATGTGTTGGTGCAAGTCTTCAATGGTAATAGATTTCATGCATTTGGTGCAATCTCTAAACCCTCGTGGCTGTCGAATTCTATTGATACTTTGATTTGGAGGAACATACAAGTGTTTCAAAATATCCGCGTTCAAAAGCGATTCTCCCACTATTTCGTAATGCTGCACGTGAGCGTTTGGATGCTTTGAAGAAACATGTGCACTCAATGTTCGAGAGTCCCGAGATTGCGCACCACACGCGCAACATACATAACACCTTGGCCGTACCCATTCTCCGCTTAGGATTGCTGGCTTTACAAGTAAATTTGGGGAAGAAAGCATCAGACCCAACGAGTTTGGGAAGTCCTGTTTATTGGCAATCGGCAGCGAAGTGTTAACATACTTGGTGATTTGCGAATTAGAAACTGGTATTTCCCTGCTTTCTAGTATTTCTTTTAGTTCATTACTAATCACGTTTTGTTTCTCAGTCTTCTTCTCCACAGGTGTAATATTAAATTTATTCTCAAATTTACTTCGCATCCGAAGCTGTGTCCATATATCTAAACTCGATACTAGAGTAATGATACAGTTATTGGCATGAGTATCTTTTTTTATTTGATCAGGATTCCAAGGTTTTTCATTTTCTAGATTGTCCCATTTCCACTTGTGCTTGGGTGCTATAGTACGTGGTATATAACCATCGTAAGTATTGCGAGAGAATTGCTCACAAGCTAACAGTATCGGAAAGCCTTCAGCTGTGTTTATGACTACACTATTTTTGGACTTTCGCGTCTTAATAGTACTGTCTGGATCAGGGTTAAAATGAAATGAACCGTCGAGAAATTTGGTTAAATTTTCTTGAACATTACTAGCAACTTTGGAATAGAAACTAGTATCAAAACATTTCTCAAATTTTTGAGTAGCATCCTCGATTGCCCTGAACCAATCCTTTTTAGTTGACTCACCGGTTTTAGGCGATCTATGAACCACGCCTAACCGGGATAGTATTTGATCAGCATCAGTATTATGAAATGAAAAATTGGATGGTATCCTTCTATTCCACTGAATATCATCTAACACAATTACAGCGTTTTTCTCCAACACAGCAGATGTGGAAATATTCTTGCTGGGTGGCAAAATTAAATTCGTTGTAATATTATCCTCAATATCAGCCTCATCAAGGATGTGAGCAGGCTTAAGCTCACAGGAAATAACTATTCCGTTAAAGCCGTGTCCGGAATAGACATCTTTATCATGTGACTCAATAGACTTTGGACATTTCTTAGTTGTTTTTCGGCGTAGTTTGCCACGATAAGATATTTTCAGCTTTTCACAAATATTGAGCTTGTGCTCTGCCAATTCCTTTGTAGAAGGGAAACGAGTGTGGCAATCAAGACAAGCGAAATATTGATTAGGGTGGCTGTCTATCATATGACGAATTATGTCGCTCGGTTCCGTCTCGGCATGATTGCAAAATAGACAAACTATAGAAGACTCTATTTTAGAGGCTGAAAGATGTATGCGTCGGATATGTTTAGATACAGTTTGTTTTGAACCAAATTTTCTATCGCAATAGGGACAAAGACGTTGTGGACTTGGTGATAGACTGGAGTTGTAAGATAGATCTTCTGGTTTACTTGGTGAAGCTTTGGACGGGGTGCTTGAACGCTTAGGTTTTTCTTGCGCTTGTTTACCGTCATATTTGTGTACAACTTGTTTTATTGATATAGGACTGGGAATAGCGGACTTTCTCGGCCTCAATCTTCCATTTAAACCAGACGATGGTTCATCTTCACTGGGGTTCATCGTGTTTAGTTCCTCTGGCCTAAAATCGAAGATAATATAATTAAGTCATTCAAATTAATTTAGCTAAACCTGAAAACAGTTGTCAGCATTCATTTCCGAATTAAAATAATAACAAATTCCTGGTATTGCAGTTATTAAGAGAAAATATTATTTTAGAACCTTTTTGGGTGGGTACGTTACTTAATATACTGGCATCCTAAAACAATAACAAGCCAATACTATAGATGTAACAAACACACATACCTATTTATTTTACCTATATTTGTCAACAGTATTTTAGACATAAGTCCGTAATTTAATTACACGTATCAGTTTAATCAGTTACATTTGGCATGTATATGGCATGAACGCGCAAAAATCAAAGATTAAGAATGGTGTATAAAATAATGCGGACGGCCTCCCGATAAACACTAGTCACTGACCGCGTGAGGCAAACAAACAGCTTACGTGATCTGAATGTATTTCAATATTATTGTCTGTAACAGAAGCGGCATCAAGACATACAGTTCAAAACGTTTGTTCTCACCATATACTTTTCTTTGGTTCTACTAAGTTTGTACATAAAAAATCTGCAAGTGACTCTAACAGGAATAAATGATTGCACCTGTTACGTAATTTATGACCGTTTCAACATCAATCATTGCAGTATTTGATCCTACGCGGTACAACTATGTTGAAAAAATTGTGGCAAACAGACTCATCTTGCGTCAAAATTCGTTAACTTCGACTATTTTAGAAACTAAACTTTATAGTTAACTTATAATAACTATAATACAATGACAACTGTTGTAGAGGTACATAACATTTGATAAATATATAATATTGGTTGACTGAAATTTAAGTATTTTACCTTTCCGTTAATGATAGACATGGAAATATGTACCTAATTATTATTGAGTAACTATCAGCAAAAATAGGAACTTACAGACTTTGTGTGACATTGAATATGACAGACACAGACAATCTATGAATTTCGTTTTACAAATTTTGACGATACTATAAATAATTCGGAAGTAAGATTTCGGGTAATTCAATTTTATATTAAATTACTGGCGGTCACAAAACACTTATTAAAACAAATTGACACCAAAACTTAAATTGTCCTAATGTAAACAAATGAAAATCGAGGTTGTATTAAAAATCAGCGTCATGATTTTTACCAGAACCACAACGTAATGCAGTTAGTTTACACTGCCATATAGTTATTTTTAATGATAAATTGTATTTATATTTGGCTATGTACGAACAAATAATATTCTTTATTACACAAAATAATGTCCGAAATATCAATAGTATTCCCCAAATTCCTTATAAACAAATTCCGACTACGTAAAAAAAACCACATCCCGTAATTAGTACTTCGAGATTTTTTTTTTTTTTTTCTGATGGACATTCTGCTGTTGGCCCTAGCGGCCTTTACAGCTTCACGCGGACAGAGAGG